>CAEFZY010044223.1:0-41189 GCA_903066815.1 Brachyrhaphis roseni
GTGTCATGAGGTAGATCTCAGCCGGCTGGTGAGAGAAAAAGTAGATCTTGGTCTCAAAAAGTATGAGCACCCCTGATCTAAAACATGCAGAGCAGGGGCCCCTGAGGACTGGAATTGGGAAGCACTGATATAGAGAGTTTTTATGTTTTCCTTCATTTATGCTGAGTGTCACTCAGTGTGGGTGGAGTTTGCCAGTAAAGAGAATAGTGAGGAAGTGGGCTTGTGTGGGTGTGGGTGGGGGTGTGCATGTATGTGTGTGGTGAAATATGGTTCATAGCTGCAAAGAAACATATAGAATTGGACATTTTTTAATCTTTTATTGCCCTTCAACTTGACTGGCAGGTCAAATTGACCTGAGCAGTATCTATGTAAAAAGTAGATGCAGGGGGTGTTGCAAATGTGTAAAATGAATACATTTTCAATTTATATGTAAAGTGCACCTATTAAGACAAATAGAAAAAGTTTCATGCAAAAAAAAATACTTCCAACTATTTAAAAAATATATATTTTAAAATGGGTCAATTTGACCCTCAACATAACAGGAGGGTTAAGGTTTGTGATTGTAATTAGACAAAATATTGCCATCAAACAGCCAGTGAGTGAGCCCTGGGAGAAACAGACCAAATGGACCAGCGATTCTGCCCAAGAATAAAAACAAAATGTGCAGCAATAAACGTCAAAATAAAATCCCGCGAGTTTAAGAAAACTGCTTTACTTGTTGGAGCTTATATAATAATTAATAATGTTTGCATAAGGTCATGTTTGTTTTACAGCATAACAAAGGGAAATTTTTAAAATAATTATGTACAAGTTCGCAGAGAAGAGAGGTCTCATGCTAAATTAAATTACCATGCTAAATTCTACCTGCGTCCGTTTACTGCAGAAACTCTTCGCCTGTCGGACGAAGAGTTTCCGAAATAATACAATTCGCGTCATTCTTAAACATGTTTTCAAAGGCCAGGTCACCAAATAAAGCCCAAACATAAGGGAGAAAAAAAGTTTAAATCTTACTGTAATTATTCTCATTAAAGTGAGCATCAGGTCCAGACTTCCTCTTAACTCAGATCTGAGAAATCCAGTCTGTGTTCGAGTGTTGCAGCCTTGCGCACAATAGCTCTGGGCGTGAAGAAGTAATTAAACGGCCTCAGGTGCTGCAGGGCCACTCCTCACATAATGCAAACAGCTCAGTTTGACTTGTGATACATTTTTCATGGAGCGCAATGTAAAAAAAAAAAAAAAAAATTGTAGAAACCTCACGTCTGTTTAACAGACAGGTCACACTGATCGTCATTATCAATACATCGGAATATTATTGAGACGCTGTCTGTGTTTATTAACCTTAATGTACCGATTAGTTGATGTTTACAACCTTTTGTTAATGTTTTTTTTGTGATTGTCTTCTGCTTACAGACAAGACTTTTATCAGACCATTAAAAATAACACATAAATATTATCTTAGAAGCTGTTATTCAAAGGGTATTTAAAATCTGACAGGCGATCCTCAATGTTACGTGTATTCAAATGTTTAAAATTATGACTTCACCGAAAGGCTTAAGACTGCCTATTTCTGGATCCAAACATCAATTCGTGTTGCTTGCATAAAGGCGTTAGGGCGACCTCTAGTGGTAAAGATTTGTACAGCTACATGTTTGCCTCCATTTCTTTTCCTTTTGCATCTTGCATTTCTAATAAAACGCGTCTTTTTTTTTTTACATTAAACAAAATATCGTATATCTAAAGCAAAAACGAAATAAATATATACATATATATATATATATATTATGTACATATCTAAAACGTTGAAGCCTTTTTCCTCATGCGTCACTGTCTGATAGCCAATGGGAGACCGCATAAGCAGAGCTAAGCCGTGTGGGGTTGAATGGTGTAAACCTGGACGTTGTGTGGCTTTTCTCTCTGTAATCATCTTATTCAGCCAAGCAAGAAAACGCAGAGAACCTCAGCCACGAAGAGCTGTTCGTCGGCTGAATGTGTGCAGCATTTACCGATGCGTTATGTGCCCATTCGAGGAAACATTCACAAGCTTTAGGAGGTGTAGAGCAGTCCGTGTCCACAAATGAATGATCCCACAGCGAAGGTAATAAGCACACACACTGGATTTATATTGGTCTTTAGCCAGCTGTGCAAACAGAAACATGATACTTTTGCGATTTCTGATAATTTACGGCGCAATGTGGAGTTCTTTTTGTTTCTTTTGTGAGCTCCTACCGCATGTCAGATCACTCACTATATGTGTATTTTCTTTTCTTGTGTAAGGATTCACAAGAAAATCCTTGTACGGAAGGATATACGGAAGAGGATTAGGGGCACCGAAAAAAAAATTCTGACTTTAAAGTCAGAATTTTTTTTTTCTTTTTCTTTTTTTCGGTGGCCCTAATCCTCTTCCGTAAGTAAAAGACAATAAATACATGCAAAATAAATCCTTTCATTCCAAGAAAAAATAATAATTAGGTTCATTATGTGTATTGGGGTGCTTAGTTGACAGTAAATCATCATATTTTTAACTCAAGAAGCATCATAAGTGAAACTGAAAGACTTAAGCCACCTTTTCAGTTGCAATGTGCAAATATTTTTTAAAATCTCTTTGTAAATGAGTCCCTTTCTTTCAGCTGGAAATATGTAGTCGCACACCGATCAGGCCCTGAAGGTGAAGCTGACAGCAAGATGTTTGCAGTAGAAACTTTTAACCTTCTCATAACTATCGTGTAAGTGCAGATAGGATTTGACATTTGGGATGAATTATTGCTTTACCATTATTTCTGTGATATAAATGTAACTGCATAAAAAACTGTAAAATGGAATAAGTGATTGGTACTACAAGTTAAAGTATTTATTTATTTCTTTTAAAGGTGAAGACACACTTGTATATTAAGTCTTATAAGTTGTAAGGCCAATTGCTCTTTTTTCCTGCACGTAGCCTATTGCTTTTGCTGGATTGCTAATATTTCTTCCATTGGTTATTTTGATAGTCATTGTGACCACTGCAGATCAAGAGGACTCCAATAAAGCTGTGGTTGTGGAGAAATTCAACTTGGAAATGACCAAGACATCTTGCCATGACCATTTGACCCTTTCCAAACTCTAATAGCCAAAAATGTACCTTTACTTTTTTTTTTTTCTTGCTCCAAACACATAATTTTAAGTCCATAAAAATTATGGACTGTGGGAACTTTGCAATGTGGGGAAGTTCCTACAGTTAGTGTAATCTTTCTTGTCATTATTTGAAAACCTGCCAATGCCACTGGGGCAGAAAGCAGCAGTGGAAACAAGAAAACCCAGTTTGAGTAGAACATTTTTCTCACCACAAGCCTAACTTGACATGAGGGTAGTGCTCAAGATTACAGAAGTTAAAGCAATACGATTAGGCATTGTTGAAGGAACGGTAAGTACACAACGTTTACTTATAAAATGTCTCTACCAATAAAGAGAGTCACATAGTGCTGTACATGAGGCTTAAAATCAAACTCCAAACACTATGAAAGTGGTGACTTGTTGAGTCAGGGTTGGATGGAGTGGGGGATAGATAAATGGATTTTAGCTTGGTCTGCTCTCAGATCTCCTGCTCCAGTCTGTCATGGTGAAGAAAGAGCTTCGTCACAAAGGAAAACTCTGAATTTACCAGTCGGTCTACGTTTTGACCCCGACCTGTAAACATGAGATAAGCATCATGGTTGTTCTTGTAGCTTTTCTGAGACTATCCAATGAGAGAAGATCCGGAGACTGATTCAGCACTTTCTAAAGGGGCAATTTATGGAAACAATTTTAGAATTTATCTGGTGTGGGTAGATTTAAATGTTTGTATGCTGGTGAGTATGAGAAGAAGGGCAGGGAATCATAATATCTTGTATCTTCTACATGCTCCTTTTTGAACAAATTATGTAAAATTGCATGCCAATGGGCTTCATTATTTGTTCTCACTTTCTTTCTTCTGTATTTATTTCTGTTTGAAATAAAGAAATAGTCATCCATTGCTCTTTACACCTTGGGAGAATGAAACATTGCTTACACACCGACGACCTTTTCATATTTATTTTAATTTTATTTTTAATTTATTTTTCTTTTATCTTCTTAGGTCCCAGATTTAACAGTTGCTGTTTTCATGGACCTCTAGTGCTTAGGTATCCAACGTAAGTTACAATTGTGTCAGACCGAGACAAAAAGTTTATCTTCTTTTTAATGCTGGAAATCCTGAGCTGCACCTGAACATGGCTTGATAAGCAACTAATCTTATTTTGTAGTGATACCCAGAGTTTCAACCAAAGGCATCCTGGTGTTTGGATCTTCTGAGTGATCCAAACACCAGGTTCAAAACTACAGAATGCTCTAAAGACGAGTCACCAAATCTTATTGTCCATTGAACTCTTTATGGAATAGAGATTTGTCACATGAGGGTTTAATACTAATGAAATAAGGTGCTTATCAATCTGATTAACGTGTGCTTTTGTTCCATGTAGGCATGCTATAAGTTGGGATTTTGCAGAACAGGAGAGATTTTCACTATGAAGGGCCCCAGCTCCAAATGGGCCTTCTCACTGGGCTTAGTGGTGGGAACCTGCAGCATGTACTTCTTCCTGCATCAAGTGTGGTTCGAGCAAAGCTACCCTGTGCCCTCTGAGGCTCAGGAGGCAGCCACAGTAGCAGTGGAAAGGCCAACCATTTGGAAGAGAGAAGGAGGCGCACTCATCAACCTGCTCCACCCTCACCAAGCAGGTGCTGTGCATGCATGTTATGGTAGATTTAAATGCTAAATGGCCAATGTGGTTCTTTTTTGTTGCATTTTTAGTTAGCAAGACTGTCTACATAAGGAAGCATTTGGTAGTTTAACTGTAAAGACAAAATGACTCCTTTAAAATGAATAATCTTCTGAAGTTATCTAACTTAAGAACGGCAAGCCTGTAATTTGAACAAACACCCCGAAGCAAAGTTTAGAAAATGGAGACTAAAAACTACTTACAAATTGTCCTGTTATAGAGGAGGGAAGTAGTTATGGTCATCCCATTTTCCTGTCAGTCAGTGAAAAGATCACAACTGAAGATCTTCAGAGTATACTGATTGATTTGACTTAATTAATAAAACATAAGATGTCTGCTGTCTTGCAGAAGAATTTAACTACTTACCTTTTTACAATTTAAAACCATAAACTTCAGAGTTATTTATTGCGATTTTATATGATACCAACAGAAAACTGTAAAAAATGGTTACATAGTGTCCTTGCACATCTAGACACCAATATCATTACTAATTTCAAGCTTAGACAGATTAGATGGAGAGCATGTTTTGTTCTCAATTAGATTTTGATCTCTATTTTGACTGGGTCACTCTAACACATGGATCTGCTTTGATCTAAATGACTGAATTGTAGCTGTAGCTTAATGTTGAATTACTTAGTCTGCTGGAAGCTGAACCTCCTCCTCTGTTTGCAGTGTTTTATAGTCTGCAATAGGTTTCAGGGTGATGTGTTTTGGCAATTGGCTGCACAGGATGTAAAGGTAAAGAGGGCTAAGCACATTTTTGATGAAAGGTTGGACTGTAGAACTGTTGCCTTGCAGCAAGAAATTCCTGGTTTCAAATCCCGGCCACTCATTCCGCTTGAACTTTGCATGTCCCCCTTGTGCATGCGTAGGCTCTTACCGGGTACGTCAGCTTCCTCCCAAGTCCAAAAAACATGACTGTTAGGTTAATTGGTTTCTCGAAATTCTCATTAGGTGTGAGTGTGTGCATGCATAGTTGTTTGTCCTGTCTCTGTGTTGCCCTGCAATGGACTGGCGACCTGTCCAAGGCGTTTCCCGCTTCTCGATCATTGACTGCTGGAGATAGGCACCAGCCCCTCTCATGACCCGGCAAGGACAAGCGTGTTTGATGATGAATGGATGGATTGTTAAAAACTATTTTCCACTTCACAATTATGCAATATTCTTGTCGATTGGTCTCAATAAAATCCAAATAATATACATAAAAGCTGCTGGTTATAATGTGAGTAAATGAGGTTAGGTTTAAGGTTTGCCTTATGTAATTGTAGAACCACACATACTGTGCTTACAGAGTAAGATTTGTCTTGGAAAATAAAACTTTGGCTTATTTACTTGGAAGAAATAACTAATAACAAAGGTTTCTGAGCAGGAACTGATAATGGAGATTTCAGTGAAGATGTTTTTCTTCTCTTTTCCACCGAAACTCCTTTGATCCGTGTAAATGAGAGAAACTCCAAGGGGAGAGATGGATGGGAGGTGCTGTGTACATGACTGGAAAGATATGTAAGAGGAATTGTATGTTTTAAGTTTCACTTCTTTCTTCCTTTTCTTAAATCACACGCTGATTTCTGAGACTTACTCTGATTTTCTAAAAAAAAATATCTAAAGACAAATTCGCATTTCTCTAATTGATAAAGGGAGCGTATTTGTTTTGATAAAGGGAGCATATCTCCCTTTATCAAAACAAAAGAATTTTCCTAAGCAGATTGTAAGACTGGTGTCTTGTTCTCTGTATCTAGATGAAGACAGCAAGGTGGCAGACATGCTGTTCCAGAGGGTTCGCATTCTCTGCTGGGTAATGACAAGGCCATATAACCTCCAGAGCAGGGCCAGCCATGTCCGAGCGACCTGGAGTCGGCACTGCAACATTGTGGTGTTCATGAGCTCTGTGGAAGACCCCTCCTTTCCCACTGTGGGGCTGGGCACCAAAGAGGGCCGCGACCAGCTCTACTGGAAAACCATCCGAGCCTTCCAGTATGTCTACGAGCATCACGTGAATGAAGCAGACTGGTTCCTTAAAGCTGATGATGACACCTTTGTGGTGGTCGATAACCTGCGTTGGATTCTGTCCAACCACACTCCTGAAGAGCCCATCTATTTTGGTAAACGCTTTAAGCCATACACCAAACAAGGCTATATGAGTGGAGGTGCGGGATACGTGCTCAGCAAGGAGGCCCTTAGAAGGTTTGTCGAAGGTTTCCGGACCAAGGCTTGCACACACACCACCCCTGTTGAAGACCTGGCCTTGGGGCAGTGTTTGGAGAAGATGGGTGTTCTGGCAGGGGACTCTAGAGACACATTGCATCGGGAAACCTTTCACCCATTTGTGCCGGAGCACCACCTCACCACAAAGTTCTCCAAGAGCTTCTGGTACTGGAGTTATTGTTTCTACCCGATTGTTGAGGCAAGTCCCTTCATGTGCTATATCCGGTACTAGGGTTCAGCGCTGTAAAGTGGAACTGTGGCAGTAACTCTTAGTATAACTAATCAACATGAAAGCCAATTACTGAAAGTTCTTATTAGGCGGACATCCTCTGAGTGGATTAGCCTTATTAGAAAAGGGCATTTCGGGTGAAGAAGCCATGCGGATGAGAGACTGCATGGAGAAATAGAAAGACTTCATAAATTCATTTGATTATAAGCTGAAATTCTTGGTTTAGCTTTCACTCCAATTATTTTCTGTGAAAAGTCAGATTTGTTTTTGACAAATGGAAAAGAACAAGCTGTTCAGTCAAATGTGAATCAATTTATGGAGGAAGATGTCAGTTTTTCTGTTTTCTTCAAACTAAAAGTGCAGTAGCATGAACATAAACCCCACAGAATATTCATTTCATGCAGTAATTGTAAGCATATATCGGAGCAGCATACCAAAGTCTTCCTAATAGAACGCCAATGCTCACTTTTGCATCTTGCTCATAAATTGCTGTTCTCGTGTGAGATTGGCTGATATTAAAATGCTAAGCATGATGTTTGTTGTGTATTCTATATGTTTGATATGCGTTTTTCTTTTTGTGTTCTTTCAGGGTCCACAGTGCTGCTCGGACCTGGCCGTGTCATTCCATTATGTGGAAGCACAGCTGATGTATACTCTGGAGTATTACACCTACCGCCTGAGAGCTTATGGCTACGTACCACGCTACCTGCCCTCTGCGCGCAGCAGTCCGAGACTCCACCCACAGACGAAGACGGCCGCTGCTGTGGGCGGTAAAGTGTCTCAGGAGGTGATGGACACAACCAATCGCACAGCCCCTGCTCTGCTTGTCAACAGAAACCGAACCATAGAACAGACACTAGCAGAGAGGGGCAGGAGAGAAGATGCTGATTTTAATTTACCCATAAATAAGACTATAAGCACACAAGGCAGCCATCACTGATTCCAGACGCTGCTGAAGAATCTTCAACTGCTGTTTATCTGATCTGGTTACAGCTTCGTCCACACCATGACAAGGTGATCAAAGCCAAGATGGAGAATTTTTGCTCTCAAAAGGTTTGCTGCTCTGTGAAGTATATTGGCCACGGTAATATTGTAATACCCCCTTGGATATAATCTCACAATATTTCACAGTATTTCTCAGACAGCGCTCCCAGTGGGAGTGGAGACAAATTAATTATGGCTCAGTGGCAGCTGCGTATTGCCTGGGTATATTTTTACCTAACGTAAAAACGTGCTTTTTGCTTAATCATGTTTGACTGCGCCTGGGTTTGTGACCCAATCAGCGATTTTGTAGTGATGCAGAAATATTTTCATTTATGCCATCATTAATTTGATTTAATTTTTTTTATTAAATGGAGAGCAGCAGTACATTGTGAAACTGCGAAGAATCCAGGATTTTTATGGACACTTTGATTTTAATTAATTATGCACTTCTTTTTCTATTTTAACCTTTTAAACCACATGCACAAATAAACTTTGAAATATTATGAGATCCTGGTCATCTTTCTGATGTGAATTCTAGTTTGTTTTCATTAGCAGCTCAATATTTAACATGTGCAGAGCGATAATGTTTGATACAGCAGCAACTGTGCTGCAGAGATGCTTTTTGACTGATGCAAAGCTCTAAAGTCCTAATGTGCATTTAAAAGCAAGCTGTTCTGTTTCTGAGTGGTGATAAACATAATTACACATTTTCAGTGAATCCCATCATGTGATGCCATATTGTTTAAATTTCCAAATCACAAGTTTGCAGAAAGATTCACCATCATTAAATAATAAAAAAAAGTAATACTGCCAATGGATTAAAAATGTAATCAGATTAATCACACTCTAACACTGTGATTAATCACTATGATTAACATTGTAAGCCTGAAATACATTATGCATGCAGTTGTGGGCACACACACCACCCTGGGCACCATTCCTGCACTCCAACCAATTAAAATGCAAGCAATTATCTCAGATTTTTTTTTTTTTGCAGCATGTAATATAGTTTCATCCCGTACTCAACAGCAACTAACTTACTTCACTACACATGCAAACAAGTTGTAGCAAACATATTCAGGGGACAACTGGGAGATAATATGTATTTTATTTTCTAGTTCTTGATTTCCCCAGTCACTGATGTCGCCCTGGGCAACTGTCCGTATACTCCATATCAAAAAACGCCACTGTGAAAAAAAACGTGTGTATTAAAAGAAAGTTAATGTCTTATTTTCTCAAACCAAACATGTCTGAAGATTCTCAGTTTCCCAGGTTTTGGTATTCAGGGAGGTTTAAGTCATTTTGTTTCAAGCGTTAATTTAGAAATGTCCCTTCACATTGATTTTGTGCGATGAGGCGGCTGCATTCTATTGTACTCATCCAGCCGAGCAAGCGGCCGGCATAATTCGTGTATGTGAAATTTCGGGCTGCGCACAGGCGGGTTGTGAAGCGACGCAACACAAGAAGGTCACTGCTGTGAACAAGGTAACCCTCCGTGAGAGAAACGCTTTTAGGTCAGCATCATTAATCTGCATTCATAAGATTATTATTGTAACACATTTTTAGATCAATCGCATGTGTTATCAGGTTAATGTTGACAGCCCTCTAGAAAATATGTGAAATTTATGTTTATTTTCAACTTTGAACAAAAAAAGAGAGAACAATAAAAACTGAAAATATGACTTGTAATCAGTGGCGGCGCCAGGGGGGCCCAAGTGGGTGCTATAGCTCCCCCTGGAGAAGTCATAGCACCCCCAAGGAAATATCAGATTATCATTTTTCTTCTTCATCCATGTCACTATTCTTTAGTATGTGGTTGTTGTGATATTTCCCTCACAAAACACAACTAATTAATAAAAACAACAACCAATGATTATATTGAGTAAAAAGAAAATTCCATCTTGCAACAGGAAATGAACTTGTAAGCCTATTTTCACTCCCGGTAAACAACTGAAAGGAGCAAGTAATGCAATTTTCCAAAGATGGGATCAACATCTCAACAGGAAACTGTGGAGAAAACAGGGAAGGCCACATTACCAATTAGGTAGTATTTTAGATATTTAAAACAAAAAAATTAATAATTATTGATATTGACTGTTAAGATATCATGACATATTTCTCAGGCGTATTGTCAACCCCTATGTATGCTTTAATTAAAGCTGCAGTGTGTAAGCTTAATAAAAAATGTGTATTTTACTTATTTGTTAAAACTATCAGCATGTTGTGACAGTTTAAATTGAGATGATCTGAAAAGAACAATCCCTTCCACCTCCTCCCTGAGCTACTATTGCTGTCTGTAGCAATGCAACCCTCCTGACCAAAAACAGCCAATCAGAGCAAAAAGGAGGGTCTTAGCTCTGTTGACTTCATATACTTGCTTCTCAATGTTCTAATGGTGGAGAAACAACTTAGCGCTACAAGAAAATTGTGTATCTGCCATCATTAGTGGCTATGCTAGCTAGCATAAACATTTATAACAGGCTCTGATATCTGGAAGGAGCTCATCCATGGATGCATATCCATGAGATGAGCAGCTCCATGGGAGATGGTGATTGACAGCACTAAGACCCTCCTCCTGGCTTTGATTGGTTGTTTCTAGGTAGCACTGGGAGCACTGAGAAAAGACAGAGGAGCTTGATTTTTTTCACAGACTATCTGTCTCATACCATGCTGTCATGACATATTGACAATTTCAGCAAATACATATATATATATATATATATGTTTTGTAAACGTTACATACTGCATCTTTAAATAGCAGATTACCACATATTCACTATACACTTTGTTGGTCACTATTGAAGATGTCTGAGTTTTGAGTGTGCCTCTGTTTGTGCTTGCTTCTGTGTGTGTTGGGAACTTTAAGAACAAATGATCCTTAGCAGCACCCTCAGTAAAAAGCTTAGCCCCCGTAAGCACCTGCAGAAAAAAAATCTCTGGAGCCGCCACTGCTTGTAATTATTCTTTGTCTTTCAGGTAAAACAGTTACAATCTGCTTGGTTTATGGTTACTTTCATCAACCAGCTGCTTGGCTGTTTTTCCATCAGACTTGTTAGCTGTTTGTGCTCCTCTGCGATTTTCAATTGAAGCCAAACTGAAAAATGTGTGACTGAGTGTCTACAGCCCCTGAAGTGACCTGAAAAACACAAACAAAAAAACAAAGATATCATATGCATAAATTATAAATCAGCCAATTATGTGTGTGCACATATATGCATGTAGGGCTTTATAAAAGCTATCTGCTTTCCTGAGAACTTACCTCAGTCTGAACTTGTTGAGAAAAATTCCTCTCCGTTCTGGATACTCTCCTCTCCAGGGACTATTATCTAAGAGAGCAGACGAAGAGGTTCATTATAGGAGCACAGATTACAAGTCTCATATTGTCTACATACTAGAACTGGAAAGAGAAACTTAGATGGCCAATGAAAAAACTCAGGGCAGCAGCTATTGTACTCCTGAGATCTATAACACTCACCAGAGTCTGAGCTTCTTTTTCCCATAAGACCAAAAAACAGCTCATCTGTTTCCCCTATAAAGAGAAATCAAATTATTGTTTTTATTCCACAAACACACTCATTGGTTTATAAGGTTGGAGTTACGTTGAATCTCACTTTTTGCTGCAGTTTTCGAATCTTCTTCTGTAAGACAAAGAGGAAATACAAAATCAGGTATCAAATTCTTCCAAATAAAACAGAACAACAACAAACCTTTACAGTTTACAATTTGATTTACTAATTTTACCATTTTATCTTCAGTTGTTGATATTATAAAAAATTAGTAAAAAAAAAAAGAAAAACCACATAAAGCTCTCAGGATCTCAGGTTCTGTCTGTTCTGCTTCAGGTCTTCCAGTAATAAAAAATTTCCAAAAAGAAATTTACCATTTGATTCACCAATTTCACCATTTTATCTTTAGTTGATGATATAATTTTTTTTTTAACTAGTACAACTGAAAATACATAAATAAAGCCAGCAGGTATATTCATAACAGACTAACCAGCGTTTCTTTTGCCCAGCATCCCGTAAAAGCTGTCAGGATCCGGCTCTGCCAGTCTCCTTAGAATGCTCTGCTTCAGGTCTTCCAGTAACAAAGTTTTCCAAAAACAAAAATTTACTATTTGATTTTACCATTACATCTTTGTTTGATGATATTATATAAAGAAACTAATAAAACAGCGAATACATAAATAAAGCCAGCAGGTATATTCACAACAGACTAACCAGCGTTTCTTTTGCCCAGCATCCCGTAAAAGCTGTCAGGATCCGGCTCTGCCAGTCTCCTTAGAACGTTCTGCTTCAGGTCTTCCAGTAACAAAGTTTTCCAAAAACAAAAATTTACTATTTGATTTACCAGTGTTATCATTTTCTCTATAGTAATGATTTTCTGCAAACAAATCAATAAAACATAAAATACATCAAATAAAATCAGCAGACACATTCATAACAAACTAACCCGCATTTCTTTTGCCCAGCATCCCGTAAAAGCTGTCAGGATCCGGCTCTGACTCTCTCCTTAGTATGTTCCGCTGCAGATCTTCCAGTCTTATAGTCTGCTGAAGATATATGAGTAAAATAGTCAGTTTCCCTGAGAGGGGGGGGAAATCATCTGTGAAAATCTGCTTGATTTGCGAGTTTCAGGGAAACCTACGTCTGAGGAGGCTGTGCGCGATCCGGTTTCTTCGCGTCTGGAATGACTGAAGTGAAGTTTCATGATGAGGAACAAAGTCACCAGGAACAAGCCTCGTTTCATTTTCTGAGCAGCAACTGTCCGAAAATATTCACAGTTACTCTTTTGTTTGTTTATTATTAGTAGTAATGTTGAGGAGAAACGAGACTTTTTTTTTTTTTTTTTTTTTTTTAAAGAACACATTTAAATGTTGCGAGCAAAAAAACAACAACAACAACAAACAAACAAAAAACTACTGCGTAAAGAAGCGCAAATAAAGGTTTAACTGACATGGATATCCAGGTTTGCTTATTTTTGACATAATAAAAAAAAACATAAAACAGCATAAGAGCAGACTGCAAACATAAATTGTACTTTATCAAGAAAGATTTCAAACATTCAGAAATGTATATTTACCTGTTTTTTTTCTCTGGCAGATTTGTTAAATGCGTCAGCTGCGTGCGCCCTGGTGCGGAGTGGAGCGGATATGCGCTAAGATCCAGTCTTGATAAATGAGACGTCCGCGCTTTGCTGTATTAAATATTAGCCAGAAACCGACGTAAAGCCAATCAGCAGCTGGAGCGTAGGAAGGGCAACAGGTCTTACGTCACGTCAAGCTTTGTCCTTGATGGTTGGGCACACCTCGCCCCTCCACACCCCGGGACATGAAATAATAAAAAGTGTTGGTAAGGTAACGGGAATGGGCTTAGGAGCAACCACATGCAGGGACATATAAGGCGTTAAATGAAAGTGGGTTTACATGTTTTACAACATCCTCTAGATCTTTGACTTTGACATGTATGGACTAAATTTTTAACAACGGCTTTTTCAAATTATTTTCTCAAGATGTTTTCTTTTTCTCAAGAAGCATCATCAGAGCTAGTGATGCACATATCAATCAAATCAGATATGGAATTGGCCAACTTTGTTTTATTTGACTTTGGTCATTGATTAGCAGACCGAAAATAAACTTCCTTTGTTTGTTCATTAAATGCACGAAAAGTGTGACTTATCATTTTTCAATATATTAATTAATTAACCAATAGCAAGTACCCTGCCAGTATTTAGATCTAGAGCCACATAAGGTAGCAAATAGGCTAGCTTTGAGTTACATAACAGCTGCATGTTCACTGGGGCTTTTCCACACAGTAGACATAGCCCCCTGTCTATAGGGTGCCGTGGATCAAGGATGCCATGAGGCAAAAAAGAAAAAAGAATATGTTAACTGAACATTGAAGGAGTTTCTATTTGTTATTTGTGGCCCACTCAGTGGACACTGAGCAGCAGAATGAGGGGTCACCTAATGCGACATTCATGTCTTTTCTCCTTTGATTAGACCAGTGGATAAGTAATAAAAATCATTTTTTCTTTTGATGCCAACTTCTATTCAGCCTGAGAAATTCATTATAGGGCCACATACCAATGTTGGCTCAAATTTCTTTTAGTTTAAAAAAAAAAAAAAGCAAGGTGAATCGTATGGATTGATGGGTTGGGATGATGGCGCAAAAGAAAGGGTCAATCTTGAAATTCCATCTTATATTCTATTACAAACTACTACCTTTTAATTGAACTTGCATCAAAATTGCATCCTTTTTTTGACAGCAGAAGAAAAAAAATACAGTAGTTCCAGCTTAAGCCATCCTCAGTAAATTGGAGTTAGTTGAGAGAATTTCAATCGATGCATCTCTATTTATTATAATACCCAAGAAGCGTCTTTTATTTTCTTTAATAGTAGCTGTTAGTCATTCTGAATCCTTATGTCTTAATATGAGAGATTTTCATTTCTGTCCACTGATTGCTTTTATATCTATTTGTGGTGGGAAACAATACATTTTCATTCAGATGCAAGGGAAATTCAAGAACCTTAGCCACTGGGTTTGTTTTAGCAACGAGGTTTGGGTTTCATCTGAAACTGTGCTTGAAAAGCTGCAAACCAGGCACAGAACCTTAAGAAACATCTATGATGTGAAAGTGGATTCAGGAATTATTTATAACTACGTTTGCATCTTCACATCCAGACTCTGCAGGTTTGCTTTTCTTTTTTAGAAGAAGCAGTATTTTTTTTGTTGTCTTTGTTCTCAGTACAAGTAATAAACTTTCTGTCATAGGACTGATTTAACTGATTTTACTACCTGCCTTGAGAAACATAATTAAAAAAAAAAATTTAATGTAACAGTTAAAACTTTTATTTTTTCATACTTCCCCTGTGGCGACAACATAAGCATCATGCCAGACCTTTAAGTGAAAACATTGTAGAATGTCGGCCCTCAGAGTGAAACGAAATGCGTTTTTCTTTCAGCTTTCCTACAGTCTATACTGTTACCTGCTAATTACACCATGCAGTCTAATTTATGCAAGTCTTTTATTACAGACAGGACACAAAGTGGTTTTAAATTTTAAACAGCAGATGGTGATGCCACTTATTGTAATGCTTCAGCGACCAAATTATATTCTTTTCAAATAAATGACTGGTAGACTGTGGGCTGCACGAAGCCACATTTATTAGCACTTGTTGCCTTGCAGCAAGAAGTTTGAAGTCCGAATCCCGCCTGTGACCTTTCTCAGCAGAGTTTGTATGTTTTCCTGGTGAAAGTGTCAGATCTCTCTGAGTGCTTTGGCTTTGACGCATAATCCAAAACAAGCGTATGTTTGGTTGTTTGGCCTCTGAATTGTGAGTGAGTTTTTGAATGCCTGGTTGGGTGTCTCCGTATGTTGGTCCTGTGATGAACAGACAACCTATTCAGGGTGTGCAACTAATGGAATCTGCAGTCCTATGTTTTGACTCCATCTCCGTCTGTCCGTCCATCCAAAGTCAATGAGCTTTACATGAGCACAACACAATAACAGATTATGAAACAAGCAACTAACATTACACTTGACCAATTTCCATTATCAAGAATGATCATCGGATATAGACCAAATATAATAATCAACGTTCCAGTTAGTATTAATCAAAGTGGGATTTTAGCTGTGATTTAAAGAAACTCAGTGTTTTGGGTGTTTTGCAGTTTTCTGGGAGTTTTTTTTCCAGGTTTATGGTGCATAAAACCTGAGAGCTACTTCTCAATGTTTGATTCTGTCTCTGGTGATGCAGAGCAAGTCAGAGCCAGAAAACCTGAGTGGTCTGGAAGGTTTGATACAACAACAGTTCTTAATAAAATGATTTATAAAATAAGTATTATATTCTAGTATAAGAACTTTAGACTTTAGAAATGGGGTGATGTGCTCTATTTTCCTAGATTAGTGAGGACACATCCTAGATCAGCTGCAGCTGTCTCATTAACTTTGTTAAATTAACTGTTCTAGCACTACATTTTAAATAATTTTGTTTATGAAGGGAAGGTTGGAGATTGGTCTGTATTTCCACAGTAGTGGTTTGATAGTTGCCATTTTTAAATCCTGATGAAAGAAGTTTACTATTTGATATAACAAATAACAGGCAGAATATTTTTAAGAAAAGTTGTGGGTATTTATTTCCTTGATAGTTGAGAATCTAAAACATCTTGACAAATCTGAAATGAAAAGTACATCATATGTCTTTTGGAATCATCCACTGTGTGCCACTTTGCACAACATTTAACTGAGTTTAGTTAGCACTACAGTAAAGGCAGAATTTTTTTTAATAATAATTTTCAGGGAAATAACACTTAGTACTCATTTAAATATGGAAAAGACATTTTAATGTTTTCAAAATAAATATATTTTGAAGCCGACAAAATCGACACTTAAGAAACAATTAAGAGTTCAAACCAAACCCATCATTTCTTTTTTTGCAATCACGCATCCAATTACAGTTGCGTTTGTGTATGTGCACTCATTGGAAATGCAAATGAGTGTAAATACTTGAGTAAAGCAAACTTTGATAACAGGCAGGTGGAATTATGTTGTAGAAATAACTAGCTGCAGCCCTTGGAGATTTACACCAGCAGCGGAACAGGAAGCGAATCCGCATACGTAATTTTACTAAAAAGGTTAACGAGTGCTTTATCAATGGCTTCCTTTTACTGTATTTGTTTTCCTCCTGCATGTAATGGTGCTGAAGGTGTGGTTGAAATGAAGGGACAACAGCCGTGTGGAGGTGTGGGAGGGGAGATCTAAAGGAAATAGTGAAGTCATTAATGGCATATTTACATTATTGATGAAGATTTTTTTTTTATCTCCTGTGGTAATCAAAGTGACTCTCCTCTTGGAGCACAGTATTGGGGGAAAGAGCGCTAGTGGCTGTTTATCCACAACATACACTTTCATCTAACCAAAAGACAATTGACTATGAGCTACAGAGCTGGAGGTGCTGCAATGCATCACAGATATTGTCAGCTGCCCTCTGGATGTCTGAACAATATGACGTGAATTCTGCGCTCGTATGTTGCTTGGATGTCACCTTTTCTTGGTACCTGACTCACTATCACATTTGTTGCACTCGTATTGTGTATGGATTCCCCTCGGAGTCCCAGACAGCCTAACATGTTGTGGTGCAATCTCTCACCTTGACAGGTCAGCTGGATGGTCAACAAGCACTGTTCTGACACAACATGAGATTGTTTTTACTACTTTCACAGCAGCCATGATGCATTGGTAGGGAGGTATAATAGAAGATAAACCTGTTGATTAGGTTTAGAGACGGTTCAGATGTTTTCACAAAGATTGTGTGTGGTCTACTTCGTTTGATTAGCATCTTACCAACAGAATAACACAGAAAGACTGACGTCAAGATTATGGGGGAAGTCTTATTTTAGGTCTTAAGGTCTGTTAAAAGATACATTTCTGTGTCAGAGCACCGCCACCTAAAATATAAAATAACTGTGTAAAATATCCAGCTATCTTCTTTAAGGTCATTAACCCAACATTAAGCATGAACAATTTATCAGGTTATAATATTAAAATAAACAATGACACAAAGGAGTACACAGACATACCCATATTGATTAGTTGGGTTAATTAACAGATTGTGAGCTGCTCAGGACTCTACAATTAGTACAAAAATTTGCTCTAAATATTCCCTTCTAGACATCTTTAATTTAATTAGAAATAAGAAGTAACAGCACAATGGATACAATTAATTATAAACACAGATAATCTGTGAAAATTCAGGCTCCTTTCCCTCCTCTCTGTGTTTCCTAAGGTCTTGCCACTGCCAATCACCCTTGTGTATGCACTGCAGCTGTGCTAATGGCAGAGAAGCTACAGCTACTTTCTCCCATCATACTAACTAGCTTGTGCATTCATGCGAAGTTCTGTTGTGGGGAAGTAGCAGTAGTGCAGTAGAAAGTTAGAGGAGGGATCTGAGCAGCACATACATGAGCTTTATTGGCAGCACTAAGATCCACTTCCTGGCTCTGATGGGTTGTTTCTGACCAAGATGTGTGTTTCCCTACATTGCTGTAGGATCACAGGGAGAAGGCAAAGGAGCTCAAGTTTTGGTCACAGAATATCAGTCTCACATTATTCTGTCATATTTTTAACAAATATGTAAAAACATATTTTCTATAAAAGTTTCTTTGTGCAGCCAGTTCATTCTGCTGCAAATCAACTCCATATTGTGATTCTATCACCACTATGCTTTACTGTAGGATCGGTGATGAGTCGTACCTGGTTTCCTTTAAACATGGCGCCTGACGTTCACACCAAAGAGTTCAATCAGACCGGAGAATCTTGTTTCTCATGGTCTGAGAATCATTCTGGTGCCGTTTGGCAAACTCCAGATGGGTGGCTATATATATGCCTTTTGTGAAGGAGTGGTTTTCATCTGGCCATCATATCATACAGATCCGATTAGTGATTTTCTGCAGAGATGGTTATCCTTCTGGAAAGTTCTCATCTCAGAGAAATGCTGGAGCTACACATTTAAATGTTTTTTTTTTTTTTTTTCAAACATGCTGCAGCTACCAAAAGAAGCTAATTTCTTTATGTTGCAATCCATATGTTTTTATTGTGATTCTACCATGACTTGCCATCAAATAAGAACTTTTTAATGTCTCTCGACCAAAGGTGAAGTACTGCAGTTTTCCTTCACTGTTTCAGGCACGGCTGTATCTATTGGAATAGATTAATATTAAAATCTTACAGCTTTGGTCTTAGGGATAGACCAAAGCTGTTCCACAACCTGAGCAAAACAATTTTCATCTCATCAGCATTTCACAATTTGCATGAAATTACAAATAACTGGATTCTTCAAATTAAATTTGGTGGAAATTCATTCAGAAAAACAGCTTGTTTCACAGTTTGTGTTTCTTTTTCAAATCTCAATAACTCTAACGCTGCTGTTGTCATGCCCTCTTTGAGACATTGTTAGGTTTTATATTGACACAAAATTGCATGTTTGGGTCAATATTCATTTTCTGAGCTTCCAATTTAGATTTGGAGTGCCTTGCAAATCCATGCAAACAGCTTGAACTTCTTATTTTTCATGCTAAACAAGCTTTACTTCATGGCATTTACATGGTAGATAATACCAATTTGATTTCAAGGACAGGCATAGTTGTACATCTGTACTTAACCCCTTTTACTTTGATATGCTGAAATAAAATCCTGTGCAACCAGTAGCAAGTCCATGCAAACGCAACCATGAAAGCAGACGCTCAAACCTTTTTGTTACACATCATTTGGTGTTTTAAAGCAGCAGATAGAACCTGCAGTACCACCACACCGTGATCTCTTTCTCTGACTGAGCTGCCAGTCATCCATTGGTGCAGACTTTAGCAGCACGACGACGATGAGAAGATAAAGTAACTTCCAGGCTGGTTTTCCAAGGAGAGAATGATGTAGTGGCCCCTACATGGGAAAATGCTATGAAGAGATGCTATGTGCAAGCCAACGCAGCAAGAGGCATCTGCGAAGGCGCGAAAACACAATAAAGATGCGAGAAATCACAGTGCAGATTTAGCTATATTCATATACAATATGCTGCTTTGTACAAAGTGCAGAATCTCTGGCCAATAACTCCAAAGGGTATCCTGAAAGTGTGAACCTTGTCACAGAAAAACACTTTGTCACACTCTTCTGAGCCATCTTGCTTTTTTTAGCCTTCATGTTGCTCATGGCGACGTGAGAACTAAAAAAAAAAGCAGGTCTTGATTCAAAGCCTCACCATGATACCATGGTAGATCATAAGAAACACCTGACAATAATTGACTTAATGGGTACTAATCAAGTGGAGGAGCTTTAACTGTGAGACCACTTTATATCCCTCCTAGGGGGCACGCAAAGTGACTTTGATGGATGCAGTTTTTTCTGCTCGCTCTCCTCTGGGATCTTTGACTCACAAGGTACTGAAGTGTCACTTCCATCTAAATGTTAATTTGAAGGCTGCTTTTTAAAAGCTGCCATGGACACTGATGTTTTCTGATAAGTCATTTTACATAAGGTGATATTTTGCATAAAACCAAATAATGGCAATGACTGAGCTATAATAGTTTTTTTTTAGTGTGTTAAAATTAGTTTTTTAGGTCCATACAGGGAAAGAAATCTTTTGTTCCAGTCCCACAATAGCTGGCAACAAGGGAAAAAATAAAATGCTTTGATGGTTTTGAGACCTTTGACTCTCTATTTAGATAAGTGACCTTTTTTTGATCTGTTTTGAAACTGTATTGCCTATTTTTCAGCCACTGAGCACACTCTAGAAGACACATTAGTCTCCTGTCCTGGTTATCACAGGCACAATCAGCGTGTCTCATACTGTCTCCCCACTTTCTTATTTGCACTTCAGTACATAAAATTGTTGCTATCAGGATGACTCACATAGGAAATTGTTTTAAAACTAGAAAGTATCATGTTCTGAATCAAACAAACTTTTGGCTTTATAGGTTCTTTGCTAAAAAAAAACAAAAAAAGGGCTAAAAGTGGAAAATAGTTTGGTCATTGGTTGATCATTAATGCTTCACACATTAACCTATGTTCGAAAAAGCTTTATTCATCAAGGTGTAATATACCAATTCAGGACAGAATTAGATACAAATCTAATGAAAATGCTCAAAGATGGTTTACATATTATAACAGCAAGACTGTTATAATATGTAACAGTCATTGTGATCACAATGTTGATCACAATGTTGTGATCAACATTGTGATGTTGATCACAACATGCATTGTGATCAACATCACAATGCATGTTGATCATGCATTGTGATCAACATAATATTAGCAACTGAAAATGTAAGAAAAGGCAGAGAATTGTACATAATCACTTGCATTGATTATTATGCAAACGTGTTCACAGAAGTGAGAAACTGCTTTTTTGGTGTGCACAGGTGACACGATGATTTGAAGATTGTAGTTTTGGGAATTTCCATTTTTTTTCTAAGAAATGCACTGAAGTGACTAAGAAAAACTGTAATTACCATGATTGTAAATGCTGTAACATTAATAGAGTAACTGTTTTTACTCTTGTTTAATCTTTCCTGCCTGCTCACAAATTGTGTCAAGTGCAATTATGTAGTCAGGACAGGAGCCATGAACCGCGCATACACGTCTCACCCTTTAAATCAAACTGAACATTCATCACTAGCATTTAATAATGTACCCCTTCTCCTTTGGAAGCAAGTACGTTCTTTTATTCCTACATGTAAAGATGTATTTAAAGATCAAGAAGATCTTTACTAACACCAACGTATGAATAGAAAATTTTCCGGGAACGTTGTAGAAATAATATAGACCACACTTATAGTTCTTGTTTTCATAGTAGATGATACCAAAATAATCTGAGATAGTTTGTTTTTCCCATTTCTAAATACACACCAGTTTAATTCTAACATTAGGTACATAAAAATGTTGATGTGTTTTGAGTGAGTGACTTAAGGGTGGCTCATTTCAAAATGTATACATACGATTGCAGACTAAAGACACAAAACAGCGTCTCTGCAAAATCCAAAGGTGAGCTTGGCATGAAGGCAATTTCAGTGACAATGATAAACTTTGATGTCAACAACCCCGTTTTGCTGCACTTTGTCATAGTTTCTCAAGAGACCAAGTCAAGTCAATGAAACATATTATTCATGAAGCAGTCACCTAGAAACTGCTGTTATTGCTTTCATAATGAATGAAGGGTCCGCCCTCGATCAATACTGACATATCAACACTCCAGCACTTCTTTTCACAAGGGAAGCTGCAATAGTTATTGACAAGACCGGATCAAATTTCTGATCAGGTCTTGATATCAAAATAAACAGTGAATGAAAGTAAAAAACACATTGAAGGAAATTACTAATTACAAAATTACTAACATAAATGGTAAAGAATATTCTTCAGGCGTTTAATAATGAATTTGCATTTTAAACTACAAGAGTGTGCCACGAGTGTTTTTTCTAAAGACTATTTTTATCTTTTCCTAGCAAAAATGGGTAAACACCAATTTGTTTCACATCTCAATATTTTTCCGCTTCACAACAGACTGAACCTGTACAGCGTCTGTGCTTTATTGTACAAATTACTCTACCGAGATGCAGCTTGTTATGCCAACTTATAATGAGCCATTATATATCACTTTATACATACCCTAATGATGTTGATGCTCATTAAGCAATAATGCAGTGCATGGAGACTCTATTTAAAAACACTTAGGAAAAGGAGGGAATGTAGACATATTTAGATTCATCTATTTTCTTTCTGTTTAGCTGATAAATAATTACATTAGAAGAATGTATTGTAGAATTGTGAAAGATTGACTGGAGGACAAATGTGGCTGATGCTACTTTGTGATTTGTTTTTTGAAATGAATTTAATTCAGCTGTGGCTACGATAAAGTACCTAGCCCTTGAGCATGTGAATTGGTGCGGCATGAATGGGAATCACTGAATGTTGTATGAATAACTTTGGGGTCATCTGGACTTGATAAAGTGCTACACAAGTAGAGGTCATTTACCATGTTCAAAAAGCTGCCAAACATCTTGAAGTGATTTGACTTGTTGATCGTTTTCGAAGCAGAACAATTGATATAATTCAATTTCACCTGGTCATTACAGTCTACTATCACAATCTTGTTTCTTTTTTTGGCAATTCATTTCAAATTTCTTGTGAATATTTGATAACTTTTTTTTTCTTTTGCAACTTTTATCACTCTGCTCTGTTTCAATGAAGGGACATACAGACAGATAAAAGCTTTACCAACCCCGTAACACCTAAACACACACACTCACCCACCCCCACGCACACACACACATGACTGATGGCCTTGGGCTCTCCTCTGTAAATGGCAAGTGCCATCCATAACAGACAGGCAGGGCTTGGTAAAGAGATTAAGTTCATAATACAAGATGTCCTGGTAAATACAGCTGGCACCACGTCTGTAGACATGAAGGCAAATATCTCTATCCATATCGGATTGTTGATTATGTTGCAGGTTTGTCTTGGGGGGTGGGGTAGTGTCCTTGACGCGGCAGATGGGCTTCACCTTTATTCCACCTCACTTACTGGAGAAAGTCTAAGCAAAAGGATGTAAGAGAGAGCAAACTGTGATAAAAACTGATAAGATACCAGGAGGAGGAGACTTACAGTCTATTGTGAGCAAAGCTAGGACATTATAAACTCATTATACATGACTATCTGATAATCACATACATTATAATTCATTATAAATCTGGCACAACTGGATAATGACGGTTTTATCTGTCGGGGCCATCTCCTGATTATAACAATCATACTGTGATTTGCTTATGAAAATAAAGCATCCAGAAATAGACCCACAGCTGTACGGAGCAGCGCCGTTTTCAGCTGTTCAATCATTTTACCTTATTAGACGTTATGTCGCTGTTAATCGGAAGCCAGCATCACTTCAGGTAAAGTACTGATCAGCGCATCTTTGGAAGCATCAGTGAGCGACGGCTGGCTAAGGCTGTCTGTTCAAAAGATGAAAGGCAAAAGACAAGTGCAAAACCTTTTCATAGTTGAGCAGGATTAAGTTGAACAGAATTTACAGTGTTCGGTGTCTCACTGTTAAAGCTTCTTCTTCAAAGACTTCACACCTTTCGCGAAAAGCCCTTTGACAAGCTTTCAAACTGAGATCTGTTGACTTGCTGTCACTGTAGATTGTAATTCCTTCGCCAAGGTGAGAGTCGAGGTGGAGGTTGGCAGTGGGTGTTGTTTCTGTGTCCGTCTCTTTGTTTGCCAAGAAAAAAAATTTGAAAAATAATTTTTGTTGAAAACTTCGCAGATATGTGAGGCAGAGGCCAAGGACAAAATCATGAACATGCTTGTTGCTCTTACCTAAGCATCCCCATGACGTAGCTATGTTTGGCATCAACGAGATTAATCATCAAAATATCATGTTTTGTTTAATATTAACAGTTCTTTCTTTATTATAATTGGCAACCCTCCATTCAGGGGCAAAAATCTAATAAAATTTTTTCGGTGGGGACAATAAATAGAAACATTTTTGAGTGAAAAAGCTCTTTCCATCTCTCATCTCTGCTCCTTTGTGACTTGCTTTGTAGGGTTGAGCCCTCAGGACGTTAAATACTGTTATTAACAGTAATAGTAGTAGTTATAGTACTGTTCTGTACAGCGCCATATTCTACCTGTGTATAGTTCTATATGTTCAACCATAAATGTCAACAATGGTAGTAGGTGGAAGGTGGCAGTGGCCCACCTGTATGATTACATCTAATATAGTTTAATTGCACCCTGCTCTAATATTTGCTGTAGTCCATCGGAGCTCCCTCACAAGAAATTGAAGCTCAAAGTAAGTTGCAAAACTACAAGGAAATACCTTTGAGAATAATCCAACAACATCAAACTATGCTGAATGAATGCATTTATTAATAAACTAAAACAAGATATTACAACTATGCCGGAAAATTTAGCAACTTATACATGCACAGTGCTTATACGTTGTGTGTGCATGATTAATAGTAATAACAATAGATAAAAATATATATATATTTTTTCCCAAAGAAGCAGAAGAATAAAATAAAAAATAAAAATTGATCAATGTTTGACATTAAAAGAAATTTGATATCTGTCAAACTGAACATCTAAGTCATATGACAACTACTAGCTTACAAACAACAATTAAAAATCTGACCTCAAGCTCTATTTAGAAATACTTTTATCAATCTGGATAGTACATATGGCTCTGTCTGTCATCGAAAATTAACATCCTGATGGACATTTTTGAAAAATCTGTCCTCATTACTCCTTTTTTTCTTTTCCTTCATTGTTTTTTTTCCTCAGTCCTAAGTGATCTCTCTCTCTCTCTCTCTCTCTTTTTTTTTTTTTTGACATTTATGACTTGCATTATTTTGAGATGCGGTTTAATTTGACAATACTAAGGTAGTATGGTTACAAAAAAATATTTGTAAGTGTTTCTTGGGAGGAACAACTTTTTGGAGGAGGGGTGTATTTATGCCCCCTCCACAAATCCAAAATGTTTTTCAAATTTTTTAAAACAAATACCTAAAAGTCAATTTGTTTTTTCTTTTTTTTTGTTTACTTTTTTTGTGGATTGTCAATTGTTGATTTGTTCTTGTAAGATATCCCAAGCAAACTGGATGGAGAGTGTTAATGGACATACTTTTTGAAGTCTTGTGACAGATCCTTAATTGGATTTTTGGTTTGAACTTTGACTGGACCAATCTAACAGATGAACATGATCATCCCACTCTAGCTGGTGCCTCATGTTTGAGTCGTTATTTTTTTGGGGCTATTATCATCCTCACGTGTGAATCTATAGTCCAGTCCTACCAGCTTCTAACATGTTTTCATCCATTTTGTCTACATTTACTTCCATCTGTCTTCACATCACATCTATAAAGGTAGCCAGCTGTACAGGCCTTTACTTAGTTGTATCAGATTAAAAAATAAAACGGTCCCATGCAACTTTCCCATTAGAAACATTACGTTTTGTGGCTGTGACATGGAAACAAGAGAAAATAAATAAATAAAAAAAGAGACAAAATAAGACATGTGAGTATCTTTGCACGGGGAAATTAATCAGATGTTGTATATGGTTCACTTTACATGCTGCTGATCTCATTTAAGGTACAGAAAGACAAATGTGGCAAAGGAATGACAGATAATTAGCGAGTGTCTGTCAGATCAGGATACTGCTGAATGACAACATTATTTGTTTCCTTCAGTCAGCAAGCCGTCGCCTAATTAACAGTGGCACCCTATCTTTCACTTCATCTCCAGCGTCTGACCGTCAAGCCTCAGTGTCACAATTTCTCCCATCTCCCACTCGCCCCATGATCATTTTCATCACCCTCATTTCCTGAGATGCTGCAAGGCTTTACACTCAAGCATTATGGGGGATTTAAATAGAACAGTCACGGGAGGACATCTGTGACTCAGTGTGCCTTTTGGCCAATCACAACATGAAGGAGTTACAGTACGAACAGTAAACCTGCTGTTGGAGCCTGAGTATCAAAATATTTCGTATTTTGTTAAAAGAAAGTTGTAAAGATAAAGTTAGGAATTTGAAGTTGTAGAGATTGTTGTTTACATTTACATCCAGCTCCATCTACAACAAGCTCTGGGCTTTAAGGCCACACTCGTCTCACCTTAAAACGCTACAGTCTGCCCCTAGAAGAGGCAGAGTAGAGAAGCAGCATGAAACACACGGAAATCATATTTACATTTTTATCTACATTTTTATCAGTACTTAGAGCAAAGGATTGTCATTTTGTTTATGAATTTAATGAATTCAATCAATTGCCACTAAAGGTAAAGATCATTTTGACTTGACTGCCTGCTCTCATGATGTAGTGCACACTACTCTTCAACAACTTTCTGTCTTAAGATGATGCAGTGCTACAGCAGCTGACAGCTCAGCTGCAAATTTTAGTTTATTTGACAGACTCACTGCTGACAGCAAGGGATTTAATGCCTTTCTGCAGTTTTGCAGTAAAAGAAAATATGTTTCTGGAGACTCTTTACTGCATATATTTCTGTCACCTGAAAAGCTACTGACAGACAGGTCACTAAGCTCGCACTCGTCTCACCTCAAAACTTTCCAGTCATGACTACAATTTTTGCAAAATCATATCCACTCTGTGACTATTTACCTCATGCTCTCACTTAGGGGTTTGTGAATCTTTTGCAAAGTTGATCCGTTTCTGTTTGACTTCATTATTGAGTACTCTTCCAAAATTTTGAATTCCTCAATGCAAATAAAAAATATCATACAATGTTTAGGATGTTTCACTGCTTTTTTAAATTGCACCAAAAGAAAAATCCAAGCATTGTCTGACACTGCTGAGGTGTGGCTGGTACTTATCTCCGGTGGCCACTGGGTACGAAGAAGGGAACGCCACAGAAAGGTCACCAGTCCATCACAGGACAGCACAGAGAAACACAGGAGACACACACACGCCTCCACACACACACCAGATATCACAGCAGGCAATCAGATGATGGCACCCAACAAAAAATGTATTTTTTATTGTTGTACACTGATTCCATGTTATCAAATTCATGAATAAATATGAAGGCAAATAAACATTTCTTAGTGCACTTGTTTTTTATAAAAACTTGACAGCAAAACTAAACAAGTTTGGGTTTAGTACTTTAATTTATTTTTTAATAAAGCATATCACTTAAAAATATCTTTATGGAAATTATAAGAACAGCTTGCAGAAACTTTACATACAATGACAACTCTATCAAAAACACAAATGGACTGCTAAACTTTCCTTATTTAACAGGGATGTCCTGTTAAATAAGGAAAGTGCAGCCCAAGAATGATTTTGGGTGGCCCAAGACAAATCCAACAAATTTGGCACATCAACACAGACAATCAAAGGAAGCTGACAATTTTCCAACACATTTCAAAAAGAGGCAACAAATGTAAGTCTTAAAATGATCGAGCGTTATAAAGCAAATTGTCTGTTTCCACTAGTCCAAATTCAGAGTCCAGAAGCGACTGCTCCACACTCATCCCCATGGTTATCATCAGTGACTTTTCCTTTGAATCCAAATCGCTGTATGCCTCTGCCACTTCCTGCCACAGGTCAGGAAGAGAGACAGTTATTCCTCTGAATAAAACATCATACAGATGGGTTTAACTGAAATATAAAATATCAACCAAAATATTTAAGCAGCAAGACATAGAAATTATGTTGTATCAGCATTACTCGCTGTCATTCTGTGATACACAGTTGAACCTGTACAGGCTTCACTACCACCATCTTGCCATCTGAACCTGGTTTTACACCCAGTGAAATCCAGAACCAGAAACTTTATGTTTATAAAGGTTATTGTGACATGATCAAGGGTGAAGGTCAAGTGCAACTTAAATTTTGATGGAGAAGAAAATAACTTTTCAAATATAGTAAACATACCCCAGAATTAGTTGTTAAGCTTAACTGCATCACAGAAATTACACTGAACTATTTTGAATGAAACACATCTTTAAAGCAGGGTTTTTGCCGTTGCTGTTCTGCTTCAGTAACAGCTGTGAACAGGAATAATGACTGGCACACTGAGCTGGGAAAAGTGTGCCGTCTGGAGCAGAAGAGCCACTGTACGTCTGCACATAGCAGTGCCACCCACACAGCAACAACTGAACGTCACCATTATAGCTCTGAGGACTACCTGTTGAGAGATCATTTTCAGTCGTTATGCATTTTGTTAAGGCTTTCAAAGTGTTGGCATGAAAAGGAGTGTCCTCCTTAAAACTGTTAAAAATATTGTGTTCAAATGGAAGTCGTGTTTACAGCACGGGAAGTGATTTACAGTCATAATCAATGAATTAGAATTTGCTTTTTGATGAGGCTTTTTGTGAGATTGGTCAAATTAATCTGATGTAATATTCTAGTCTTTCTCCAGCTGTAAGCAGAACATCATAATTAACATAAGTAAAGGGTTAAAACTTTCCATTCTGTCATGTATAAATAAACATACAGAAAAGCATTTATCCATGATTATCCAAAGAACAATGAAATAAAAATGTAACTTTTTCCCAAATCTATCTAGTAGGAAATGTTTGAAATAATGGGATAAAGTTATTATAGATTATAAAAAGCTTAAGCTTAGCTAAATAAATAATGGTTTACCATTTCATAATACTTCTTCACACTTCTGTTACCAGTGAAGAATGACTATTGGCTTATAAATTATTGATCTCTCCTGACCATGATGAACAGCTTTTGAGTTGAGTTTAAGTTTAAGCTCCAAAGACCAAGTTTTACCATTTAAATTTAGTTCTAAATTTTAGGACGGACTTCTTCTAACTTCTCACTCATTTGTCAGTTGTGTGGTTGGAAATTTTATTGTTGATGCATCATTTCTGTCCAGTATGGATGGCAACATTTCTGTAATGCAGCGCTCAGGGCCAAATGAAGGGTGAAGCATCCAGGCCTGGGCCGGACTTTCTGAAGCCCAAAGGTATTCGTCAGTTTCTGTCTGGGTTGAGTGATGGAAGAAAAAAACAAAACAACAGACCATGCCTGAGGAACAGTGTAACATAAAGTCTTTTAGAGAATGCGAGTTTCTGAAATGACTGTGTAGCTATATATCAGCAGCTTTATAAAGAGTTTCAGCAGAATGTGTGCCTTTTTTGGAAATTACAAGCTAAATTTATCAATGACATCAGGTGCAGGAGATGCCAGGCTGTGGCAAAGAAAATAATAACTTGCCTGACAACTGCCAATCAGATGTATTTGTGACTCAAAGGTGACCTTTCTTTCTCTTTCTCTTTCTTTTTCCTGCTTTCTTTCTCTCTATCTTGCTTCCTTTCCTTCCCTCAGAAAGTTTATTGTCTATAATCCTATAACAATTGGATTATTTTGTGTAGTCTGCTGTTTGGAATTGACTAAATTTCCCTAAAGAGAGCATGATATTAGTCGGTGGATTCATCCCCCGATCTTTATGTCTGCAGTGCGTCTGGAGGTTTCCGCATTGACAAATGTGGCAGGATATTGCCTGAAGTGGTACCAAACAGCAGAGGATATGAATGAAACTGAGATCGCTGTGATTCACTTCGAAAGAGAGAAGTGAATCGTCTAAGGCTGATGAGAAGCACCTGTTTTCCTCTGAGATGATATGCCAACGTTTTCTTTTTCTTTGGAGAAATCAAACAGGTATATAAAAAAAATAAATCAAGCAGTGGCATAAACATTCATCAGAATGAACATTCGAACCAGACTTCAAGCTCAACTAAATAAACTACATTCAGTTTAAAAAAACAAATTTTCACCACTCAAGAAAACAAAACAACAGGCACATTTTTTCTCCACCGTGTTTTCTCCGTCGTCTCCTGGACTAATTATCTCCTCTGTGATGCACCTGTACCTGCTGTCTCATGTTTATGGAGGCACAGTTAAAATAACCTCCGCCTCGACACTAAAACATCGGCTTTCGTGCAAAGGGGATTCTGTTGCCCTCGCTCTGTGTCTAATGTGTTGTCATATGCAAGTTTTAACGATCTGCGTTTTAATCACGCAATTACGCTTGCTCACTGTGTCAGAATCACAGGCTGGACTATGTGGCACATGATCTACTTACACATTTCCTTCAATATATTTAGACACCTACGGCAAATTTTATGTAGAAATAAGTTAACTTTCCATTGGAATCTAGTCACTGCACCACCCAATACACACTTTTAATGCTAAATATTTCCAAAAAGACTTATGCACACACATTGCAAACAATCAACTTCTTAGGCAACAACTAAATCAATTTTAAATGATTTTAAAATGGACTTAGCTGAAGTGAAAACCTTTATGAGATCTTCTGATTCACAGTTTAACATTCTGTTTTGGACATTGTTACCTCCAGATAGGCAGAATGATTTTCATCTGGTTTCTTATTGGTGTGCAGATTATTGGCCAACATCAGCTATAAAGGTTATTGGTGTTAGTCAGATGCCGCCCTGGGCGGATGTGTACAAGCACATAATAATAAAACTATAACTATATCAGTTGTGTCATGAAAATCTTTCCTGATGCTTTTGTGTCTTGTTAATCCCCTCACTTATAGGGAATTAAGTGAGTTTTTTTTTGTGGGACTGCATTTTGTCAAATCTCTTGGATTTGTATTTGTTGGGAGGCCGACAAAAGGGAGGGCCTCACTCAGGGTGCTAGTCATGTGAAAACTCATATGTTTGGGTACTGTCTACTTCTTAAATGACAATGACAGTAATATGTACAAAAAATATTTAGAATGTAATATAAAAACAGAAAGTGGAAAATACCCATATTTTAGGTTACACACAATCATCATAAATGCTCTTCTAAGGCTTCAAATATTGGAGCGTAATAAGAAAGTATTGAAGTCTAAAACAACTTTGTGTTCACCTGTTTTGTACTGCCCTTTTTTAAAAATCCTGTCATATATCTAGGAGACACATCATAACGTATCAGAAGGTTCATAATAACTGAATGGATTCAGTTATTATGAACTTTTTTATAATAACTGAATATTATGAATATTTTCCTTTTTGAATGAGTCATTCAAAAATCAGAATAAAAGCAGGGCGACTTCTCCCAGAGTTTATTATTTCAAAGTCCTCTACATTGTGTCTCGAAAACAATCAGGACCCCTAAAATATTCTGTTCATATGTTTTGTTGCTAGCTTTATGATAGGATTCAATAATAAAGTTAAAATTGAACATATATATGTATATACAAAAGGTGCTTTTATTTGTTAGTAATACAGAACTATTTCTGAACTTTGACATTTTATAGGAAAGGTACACGCTTTTCTATCAAAGTTGTAAAGATCAGTGTTAATTACGCACAAATACTGACACAAAAGTTGTAGAAAATCCTAGCACCTGTTCGCTCCTCTAAGAGGCAGGCTTTTACTTTGAGGTAACCTCTGCCAAACATCAGAACATCTCTTTCTCTTCAGTTTCCATTTGAGCACTCACGATGACGATGATCTCACGGCATTATTGCCACATCTCAATGCATCGAGCTCTCAAGAGCTGCAGGCTCTTTGTAGTGCAAGACAAGACCTGCCTCTGCGGCTTGCAGATGGAAAACAGGGGTTACAAATATGAGGTAAAAGAGAAAGGTGTGTTTAGTCTGCGATTTCTTATTTTCAATGTAAAACATTGTATATTTATCAAGAAATAATTACATTAGTAACAATACATGAAGGTATTGTGAAGGAAAGATCATCAGTAGATTTTAAATGTATCTTCTTTAAAATATATTTTTAAGCCTTTAAGGGTTGCCGCTTATATGCACCATTTAGTTTTACAACACCTTTGATGGCTCAGCAACCATCTGGCCAGTTTATCCAAGGCTCACTCTCACCGAACAGAGTAGAGATCTGGAAGTGGAGCTGCTTGTAATGCACGCTATGCGTTCAGTCCTGCTCTTTTGTGTGCTGTTCATATTAGTCTGTATGGCTTTGGATCATTAGTCTTCGTTACACAGTCCGCCTTGTTACACAGCTCACTACAAACGCCCCGCTTTGTTTTATTCCCATCAGTCTCCCAGTCATTATAGTAGAGCCATCTAGTGGTTACATTTTGTATTGCTAATAGGGGGAGTGACCTGCTGATAGCGAAGGGTCCAGTACACACACACACACACACACCCACACACACCGCACCAGTGTATAATTTATTATTAGAAGTTAGTTACTCACCTCTCACTAAATATGTAGGCTGTCTAAAGAAGAAGATTCATGAAATTTTGTCATAGCCTACCATGTAAAAAAATAACTGATGGTGTTAGATGTAAAAAAATTAAAATAAAATAGACGAAAAGAAAAATTAGAGCAAATGTTCCTACTAACACCATCTGCCTAGATAGTGATGTGTGTGTAAAAGAGGTGTTAATTACATATTTTATCACTTATGTCACAGTGCTGGAGTACATGTAGCAATGACAGTATCGCAAAAGCCTCAAGGAGAAATCTATCAAGCAGCCAGTGAGTAGATATTTCAGGGGGAATATCTGGAAAATGTACATAGTTTATTCTACTTATTTCTTTTAACGTGTAAAGCATGTTGTTTTACCGCTAAAACTGGTGTAAACTGGTGTCATTTAAACACAAATTGCAGCTAAATGAAGATAATCAAATAAAAGATGGCAAAATAATGCCTCATAATGAAATAAATACATCAAGGGGAAACAAAAGTATGCTTTCCCCCAGACTAACAATCTCCCTATTACTGGTTTCATAAAAAGCTGTACGGGCACATCTATACACATTTATACAGTTTACTGTTTACTTCCTCTGAAGTTGATCTGTTACAGTCTGTAGACTGTGAGGGATTGAAAAACAGAGATAGATTTCTTGCTTGTGCACACAATCTTGGAAAATACATTTGATTCTGAGGCTGTATGGTTGCTTAAGAAACACAATTTAAATATATGACCCAGTAAATTATTCTTAAACTAAAAGGAGACTGACTGCATAAACACCTCTGTGTAGCATTAGATTCAAATTTTCAGCCCAGGATTGTGGAATCCTGGGCTGTTTTGTTTTGTTTTAAATGCCCAGTTGCATTTAAAACTGCTATATTATAGAATCAATAATGATTCTATTTTATGTCTATTTGTTTGTTGAAACCACAAGAGACACATTATCAAAGCTGATCAGCTTTAAAATGGACAAACAATGTTTTACTAAATTTCAGCATAAATTTTTAAGTTTTCCAGTTGCATTTGGAGTGCTTTGGACAAGATTCTCATCTGACTCATTGTTAGAAAGAGTTTTAATTTGATGACCCCAAATTCATAGAGGATTTTGTTGTGGACGGTAATGTTTAAGAAAACAGCGACATCTTCAGTACTTCAACACATTTGTGTATATTCCTGCATGAATTTCTCCTTTTGGTTGAAATCCATCCACTCCTAAGATATTCTATTTTTTTTTTTTTTTTGGTACTGCTTGAAATGATGGGAATGATATGGTTTATGAGGTCTGCCTGAAAATGATCTGTTGAAATGCTGAAAATGGACCAAATGTTTTCAGAGCAACCTGACCCATGAAAGAAAGGTCCATCTCTTCAAAAATGTATGGTTGAACCTTTTGTTGAAGAGAGGCTGAATATTGAAATATATTTTACCAGCAAACTAACGAAGCATAGATGTGTCTAAAAATAGGCTAATTCACCGTATGTCAAAAATAGCATGTGATTTGATGAATGTGTTGGTTATTTTTGAAGAGCTAAATAAACAAATAAGGGGATAAGACAACAGTGAGTGATTCATAAAGATTCTGCAGACAATATCATTTCATGATTTATTGACATTTACTTTTTTCACAATAGTTTTGCTTGATATCAATATTTTCCATAAAGTTTTTTTTCTTATTATTTAAATTACATTTATGTTTTAATCACATACACATTTATTGTTTCATTTTCTTATTGCAATAAACAAGAGTAGCCAGAATGAGTCAGGTATTGCTACAGTTTTCCATACAAACTCTTTATCCCTCTGATAATGAAGTTCAAAAATAATTTTATTGGCAAGACAAAATTACACCAAAGCCTCTCGGGCTTTCTCGTTCTCTGGTTCTGCTCAGAGAGAGACTGAGGGCAGAATAAGGCTAAGGCTAGGAGCCTAAACACAGCTAACATGAAGTCCAGAAAATGGGAATCGGTTATTTACTTCCTGAATGTGAAAAATGAGGGTGATTTAATGGCTGTTTCCACTTTGTGAACATATCTAGGACAATTCGAACATTTCAGTCATGCTACTAGAATGACTGGCCTAACAGGGATGCAAACACTTTGTAACAGCCGAGTTATAAGATCAGCTCCATGATAAAATCCTTTCCGATTCATCAATCTCCTCAAAATCACACAGGATTTTTGTCTCCGTCACTAAGTCAGGGCACTTTTTAGCTCCAGGTCACCTCCGTACGCTACCGGTGGAGGGTCAGGAGTAAGGATATCCCATCACACACTTGAATATACATGGTACACACACCAACAGGAAGGCAAGCACAAATCTGGGAACAGCATCTCACTCACAAAATGAACTCAAAGATTACTTTCCACAACAAAAAGAGCACAATGGTGGAAGCTGACACTGAGACAACTTCTTCTTTAAGTAATGGCATTGATAATGTTCCTCTGCATTTTGATTTGGGTACGCTACTCACAAACAGGGAAAAAAAATACAACGTAGGGAATCCAAATAAAAAAAATAATAAAAAAAACAGATTGTTGAGCTAAAATCCTTTTACACCTGGTGTTGTACCCTGTTCCCCAAACAGAGATTCCCATAGTTTAAAGGCCCTTTAATATGAAGGGTCGGTCTCTGTGCTGAGCTACGCATCTGTCTTTTGCTACTCCTCCCTTGTACCATTGAGGGTCCAAGATTCTTATGGAAGGAAAAGAAAGGTCTGTGATCTGGCATGCTCCCACTCTAAACAACTCCAGACATTGACGTAACAATGATAACAAGTCACTTTGATATAAATTGCTCATTGCATTGCAATATTCAGACAAAGGTAAGACATTAGAGCTCATTGTTTCTCAACATAGGGCACAGTGTACATCTTGTTCAAGAAACGGGGTTTCAGTTTCAAGCTGTCGAGCAGGAGTCAGTTGTTGCTTAGCTAGCTTTATTTGGCTCCTCATCTTGTCTACCTATTCATAATTCTGTATTCCAGTTGTCTCGGAAGTCGGAGCTCTGATCTGGGAATAGTGTTGTAGCTGAGTTGGGAATACCACTGCTAAAAGTTGGAAAACCAGTTTTTCCAACAAAAATTGAGATACTTATACCGGTACTTCAGGCTTGCAGCAGTATTTCTGATTTATGCCAAAGAGTTGCAGTTGTATAAACTATTTATATAGCTATGTGAGGATATGACATATCCAACCTATAACCTGCTGCCACTGAATGACGCAGATGAAAGTTATTACTTTATGTTGTTGAGAATTGACCCCTTATATTTTTCACCAAACAGTCATTTTAGATAATTTATCCAGTAACAATGACCCTTTCAGGTGATGCTCTTGTTGTATTTCCAACCAGCTTTGGAAATGCAACATTTCTTCATACATCCAAGTATGAAGGAAATGCTACAAAGCTGCAAGTCAGAAAATGTGCAAATGTTTTGGCACTAGTTACTGTGTGTGGCACTACCAGTGAAAGCCAATAGTGATATATTTTTTATTTAATCACTAAAAGATGTTTGTTACAGTATTATGTGCCACTGATTAAATTACATAACTGTCAGAAATGCAAATGAATGATTTGCACAAGTTATGACTGAATGACAGCTTTATGGGACATTAAACTAATAAATACACCAACTTTCCAAAATCGGACTAAAGAAGACATTCCAGATATTTCTGTTGAATTCCAACACTGAGAGGGAAAAATGAACGTTGTCCTGTGATTATGAGATAGTTCAGTCATAATTATGAGATACTGTCTAACAATTATTGCTAATTCAAAATGATGACTTATAAGTCAGATCTTCCAACTTCTGAGAACAAATAGAACACACAAGTGTGTCAGGCTTGTTTATGATAACCACCAAAATAATTTCAACCCCTTTTATTCACTTCCTTCTCATGGATGAATTGATAAACATTTCCTACCTACAAAAATATTATGTCCCCCCCCCCGATTTTGCTCATTTTTTCATGTGCAGTATAAACACAAAGCAACAGTCCAAACCGAGATAAAACAAAGTGCTCACCAGTCTTTGTAAAAGAAAACAAATCATGGTGCGTGTCATGGCTTTCATTTGTAAGACAGGAAGTACCAATAGTTGCCTCGAGCTGGATGTCTGGGCTTCTGCTTCTGGGCACCTTTATCGTATGACTCCAGCTCAATATCATCTTAAACTAAGAAAGCATGCTTTTCATCCGGTTTCCTTTCAGTTTATTGTCTGTCAGTTGTCAGACGTACTTTTTTTTTTTATTGACCCGAACAAACAAACCTTTGGGTATCAGCCAGGTGAGAAGGAGGAGGAGGAGGACTACACAGGAATGAAAGGGTTCAACCCAGTGATGCTAAAGTTTGTCCCTGAAGAGCCTTACTGTAAGGACGCATGCAGGAACAACATAAATAGATCCGAACACGAGGTCAGGTTTAAGTCATACCTGACCACCTACACAGTAATTCAGCCTGAGAGGAAAGAGCGTGGTGATGATGTAAACGGAAAAGAGAACGCCAACTATAACCTATGCTCTTTTCAGTAACATAAACCACAACACGATAGAACATCCTTTCCTTGAACATATTGTGAGCTGTATAGGACTGTCATGTGTTAAATACAGCAGTGCAGTATGTTCACAAGTATGACTCCAGCTGTTTCCGCCCTCCCCTTTCGTCTTCTTCGACGTCGTTTTCTGACTGTTATGAAAGCTGGCAGACATGCCCTGCAGCAGTGTTAGTTGGTGCGATCTATTTTAAAACACAGATTTGTTCTGGACTATATGTGTGTGTGCGCGTGTGTGTGCGTCTGCATGCTTCCTGTGGTCAATCCATCCGCTGACCCGCGCCGACCCTCCTCTCACCTCACCTTCTCTGGCAATGACAGGGGGCTTAGGTTGCGATCCCCTACAGTCTCACTTCTTTTCTCCTAACCTTCTCCGTCTGATGTGTTCGGCTATGAGTACCGCCGGCCTGTCAGACTAAGTCATGTTGCATCTAGTGAGGACCTAGTGTCACAAATGGAAGAGCTGCTGGCTGCAGAGAAGGACAGTGTACAGCATTGTGGAGAGCGCCACAGCGAGCTGCGGCGGATACAGCAAAGACCGAAGGAAGCAGCTACCCTACTGACGCAACACTATTGTCCTGGTTTCTGAGGTGCATAGGGTGACGAGAAGAAGTCGAGCCGTAACAACAGGAGAAACACCCCCCTGCGCCAGAATAGTAATGATGACACTATGCATGGTTTGACATTTCTAGAAAGATCTGCGTAGTTTTTTGTTTTGTTCTTTTCTATATTGAGGTGGCCTCGTTTTGGCCACAGTGCAAGGGAAGGACTAGGGAAAATGGGAAATGTACAAGAGAGTACGATGCATAATGAATTCTCTCCTTCACTCATCTTTTCTACAGAGCCATCAGAAGTCCTTTGAAAAAGAAGGCGAGTGAGTGGAGAGTTTTAGGTAAAGGGAAAAAGAGACACATAATACTTGTACTCCTTCCCACTGTTCCTTTCCCTTGCTATTCTATCAGACATTTAAACTACTGGATGTTTCCCCCCTTAACATTTGCTGTTTGTTGATCTTTTTTTTTTCTAGCTTCACAGTGTGCTTTTGGAGTGGATGTTTCTGACGGGATGAAGTCACAGGACGATGTGTCAGTAAGGAGAGAAGAGGATTGGCCCATGGGTGGTGCGGATGGGCCCAGGGGCGGGTCTCAAGATGGCGTGGCTGAGAGGTGGGCCTTGCAGGAGGTGGTGGTGGTGGGGGTGAGGGCCAGGGGCAGCTGCGCGGAGAGCCAGCGGGTTCGAGGATGCAGCCGCTGCCATAGCTGCGGCAACGGCCAACGGGTTGGGCAACAGCCCCGCACCCAAAGCTTTGGTGAGATCCTTGGAGAAGGTCAAAGAAGACTGAAAACAGAAACCAGAGGGGGGAGAGACAAGTAGGACAGAAATAATGTGATCAGTTCAAAAGACCTTGTAGAAATCTAGTTTTTTTCAATTCTAGGAATTTACTGTCAGTAATAGAATAGAATAGAATAGAATAGAATAGAATAGAATTCAACTTTATTGTCATTGCACTGTCACAAGTACAAGCAACGAAATGTAATTTGCATCTATCCAGAAGTGCTATACATGATATGAGTATTTATGTAAATACAGGTGTACATGACTATATATGTGTGGATTATAAGGGTTATGTATAAACACGAGTAATAGCAAGGAGCTATGAAATATTGTGTATAGATGTAATATGGGAGCTATATGCACAGGTTATACAGATTATACAGAGTATACTGTTAGGAAATGGATTAAATATGTATTAGTGGGTTTATAATACAGATAGATAATGGCAGGTAAGATTTACAGATTAAAGTCCGTGGTGTGTGTCTGTGTGTGAGGACAGTCCATATGTTATTGTTGTGTGGGGGATAGGGGAGTACATTCCGTATAGTTTGTGTCAGGAGGCGTTCAGGGGCATGACAGCTGTGGGAAAGAAGCTGTTCCGGTGCCTGGTAGTTCTGCTCCGTAGGCTCCTGTAATGCCTCCCAGAGGACAGGAGGGAAAACTGTGTGTGTGCAGGGTGAGTGAAGTCCTTGGTGATTTTCCTGGCCCTTTTCAGACACCGCTTCCTGTAGATGTCCTTGATAGCAGGAAGCGGTGCCCTTGGCGATGTGTTGGGCAGTTTTCACCACCCTCTGCAGCGCCTTCCGGTTGGAAACAGAGCAGCTCCCATACCAAACTGTAATACAGTTGGTGAGGATGCTCTCAATGGTGCAGCGGTAGAAGTTGGTGATGATGTCTGAGGACAGATGATTTTTCGTCAGGGTCCTCATGAAGAAGAGGCGCTGATGCGCCTTCTTAATGAGTTTGGAGCAGATGGTCGTCCAGGTCAGGTCCTCGGAGATGTGTACTCCCAGGAACTTAAAGGTGTCCACGCACTCCACCGCTGTCCCCTTGATGTGGATGGGTGAGTGTAGGTCAGAGTTCCTCCTGAAGTCCACGATGAGCTCCTTGGTCTTCTTGGTGTTCAGCTGCAGGTTGTTTTTGTCGCACCATTCAGCCAGACGGTCCACCTCCTCCCTGTAGGCGGCCTCATCGTTGTCTCTGATGAGGCCGATCACCGTGGTGTCATCTGCGAACTTGACGATGGTGTTCGAGCCATGGACAGGTCTGCAGTCGTAGGTGAGGAGGGAGTAGAGGAAGGGACTCATCACACAGCCTTGTGGCACTCCGGTGTTTATGATGATGGTGGATGAGGAGTGGTTGTCCAGCCGGACATGTTGAGGTCGACTGGTCAGGAAGTAGAGCAACCAGTTACACATGAGTGAACTGATGCCGAGATCTGTCAGTTTGGTAATTAGTTGTGATGGGACGACAGTGTTAAATGCTGAACTAAAGTCCAAGAACAGCAATCTGGCGTAAGAGTTCTTGGTGTCCAGGTGAGAAAGGACAGAGTGCAGAGCTATGGAGACTGCATCCTCTGTGCTCCTGTTTTGCCTGTATGCAAATTGGTGGGGGTCTAGTGTGGGAGAGAAACAGGATCTGAGATGTGCTAGGACCAGCCGCTCCAAGCACTTGGTGATGATGGGGGTGAGGGCTACCGGGCGGTAGTCATTGAATCTGGTTGGGTTGGAGTTTTTGGGTATTGGGATGATGGAGGTGGACTTGAAGCAGGTCGGTACCTCAGCGCGGGCCAGGGACAGGTTGAAGATGTCCGTCAGCACTCCTGCCAGCTCCCCAGAGCACGTTCTGAGGACACGTCCAGGTATGCCATCAATACCCGCAGCCTTGTGAGATTTAATCCTGCTCAGAGCCGCTTCTACGTCAGTGGAGAGGAGAGTAAGTGGTTGTTGATCCGGGGTGGTTGCTGCCTTGGTTGCAGTGTCGCATTGTAAGCTCCAGCCAGATTGGAGTAGACATGGTCCAGGGTCTTGTCTCCTCTGATGTGGCAGAAAACATGTTGGTGGAATCTGGGTAGAACTGTCTTTAAGTTGGAGTGGTTGAAGTCACTCGCTACAATAAAAGCAGCCTCGGGATGTTTGGTTTGATGTTTGCTAATTGCCGCATAGAGTTCTTTCATGGCTAGCTTAGAGTCAGCCTCCGGAGAAATATATACTGCAGTTAGAATAATACAACTGAATTCCCTCGGGAGGTAGTACGGTCTGCATTTTACCATTAAAAACTCCACATTCTGTGAGCAGTGACTCTCGGTAGTAGCAGAGACTGTGCACTAAGCCTTGTTCAAATAAATGCACAAACCTCCACCTCTGGTCTTCCCCGAGTCAGCTGCAGTCCTATCGGCTCGGTGTATATCGCGTCCAATTAGTTGTATAGCGTTGTCCGTGCAGCTGCTGTTTAACCATGATTCAGTGAGAATCGTGACATTTGAGTCCATAATCCGTCTGTCACTCGTGATAGATAGTCTTAACTCGTCCATTTTATTAGCCAGAGAACGGACATTGGCGAGAAAAACGGTCGGTAGTGCAAGCCGGTGAGGTGTTAGCCGTAGCTTAGCCCTGAGCTTATGTAACATGGTTAAAATGGTTCAGGTTAAATCCTGCTAAAATGCATCATCTGCTGGTGAAAAGTTGTATTGCATTCACCGTAGAAAGAGCGGTGTATTATGGGTAATCCTCGGACCTATGAGGATCACTGACGAGGTAACGTGTTTCTGCTATGTGATGAAGAAATATTTTATAGAATGTGTTTATGCTTTTCGTTTTAGCATATTATTGAAATATGTTTAATCAAGGTTACGCTAGTTCTGCTGTTATATCGTTTTTGTCGTGTTTAAGAATGTTTAGTTCGTGAGAAAATGTGGCGGGAA
>CAEFZY010044230.1:0-29617 GCA_903066815.1 Brachyrhaphis roseni
AGACACGGAGGACAGGAGACACGCAGGACGTCAGGAGACACGGAGGACAGGAGACACGCAGGACGTCAGGAGACACGGAGGACAGGAGACACGCAGCACGTCAGGAGACACGGAGGACAGGAGAAACGGAGGACAGGAGACACGGAGGACAGGAGACACGCAGGACAGGAGAAACGCAGGACAGGAGAAACGGAGGACAGGAGAAACGGAGGACAGGAGACACGGAGGACAGGAGACACGCAGGACGTCAGGAGACACGGAGGACAGGAGACACGCAGGACGTCAGGAGACACGCAGGACAGGAGACACGGAGGACAGGAGACACGCAGGACAGGAGAAACGGAGGACAGGAGAAACGGAGGACAGGAGAAACGGAGGACAGGAGAAACGGAGGACAGGAGACACGGAGGACAGGAGACACGGAGGACAGGAGACACGGAGGCTCCCTGCTGGTCCTCACCTGGCCGGTAGGTGTGCTCCACCTTGGCCACCTGCGGAGTGATGAGCTTGGTGGTGTGCTCCTTCCTGCTGCTGTCTCGCTCCTTCTCCTGACGCTTCTCCATCTTCTCATAGTAGTTCTGTAGGGAGACAGAGAGACGCCTGTCTGTCCACTGAAAGGTCACGACCTTCATGCTACGGTTATCAATCAAAAACTGCCTTGATGAACCCAAAGTGGAGGAGCACTAGCCAGATGACCTGCTGATGTCATCAGAACCTTCAGGGTATTTTAGTTGATTAAAGGTCATGTGACCCGGTGGTCAGGGCGGTTCTACCTGGTAGTAGTAATCGTCCAGGTACGGGTCGGTGCTCTGCAGCTGCATCATCTGGATCTTGGTCACCCACTCCTTCTCCTTCTGGCTCATCAGGTTGCTGTACGGGTCCCGGCTGCGGCGGTCCAGCCCGGTTCTGACCCGGTCGCTGCAGAACAAGCAGGTGATTCTGAGAACGGCAGCTTCTAACGCGGCTAACGAGGCTAAGGAAGCTAGCGTGCTCTCACCCGCCGCGGCTCTGCATGCGCTGCGTCAGCATGCGGCGGTGCTGAGGGTGGAGGTGCGTCGTGTTGTGCCTGATGGGCGGCGTGTGGTTGGGGGGGCCGTGGGGCGGCGGGGGGCCCAACCTGTGGCCGTGAGGAGGAGGGGGGCCCCCGAAGAAGGGCCTGAACCCGCCGCCGGCTAGCAGGGGAGGGCCGGGGCCGCCGCGAGGAAAACCCGCCACCTGGTGGACGGAGGCGGAACGCGTCACAGAGCTGCAGTTACTAACGACTCACCTGCTTTTAAACCGGACCAATCAGAACACCGAGGTACAAACAGGAAACAGCAGAACCCCGGACCCAGATAAATGTTCTGTTTAGAGGATAAATCATCAGGTTTCAGGCTGAACTGTTCCTACCGAGCAGAACCAGAACTTTCTGTGATCCATAACTTAGTCCGGATCCGTTGTTATCCAGGATCCGGTTCTGGACGCTTCGGAGCAAAAAGCTGAACGGTTCCAGAACAAATCAGAGAAACCTGAATATCTGAGCTCTGAGTAAACAGCAGAACCAGAACCAGAGAACGGATCATCCCGGTTCTGCTGGTTTTCTTAACCAAAGAAAAGGAAACAAGCTGCGTTTATGGGTCAGAACCTTTAAACCAGGTTCTTATCGGGTTCTCTGGTAGAACTGGAAATGGAAGCTGGATCAGAACCAGTGCTTGGTTCTGTCCTGGACCCAGAGTCCTGCAGAACAAACCTGTTTGGTTGGATTCTGTGGTACCGACCTGGGAGTTGAGCAGCTGAGCCCGTTGGAGCTGAGACAGAACCGGGCCGACTCTGGGAGGGAACGGACCGCGACACAACGGAGAGTTCTGAACAGGGTGAGGAAAAGCATCGGGTCAGAACCAAGACAATGGGTCAGTTCTCCACGTCAGGACCGGAACCAGCAGAACCGATTACAGGAAGCAGAGGGACGACTCACGGCCATGTTGAGCAGCGTGTTGGGGGAGAGGCGCTCAGGGAACGGAGCGGGGTACCGGTGCTGGACCGGGGCTCTGACATGGACCGCCGTGGGGTGGTGGACCTACACACACACACACACACACACACAGCTAGAGACTCAGAGGAACGCTACGCTCTGAGCGTCTGTCTGGACGTGGCGTCCGTCGCCGCGGCTCACCTGATGGTTCAGGCTCATCGGGTGTTTGGGCGGAGTCCCGATAGGCACCGCCCTCACCGGAGGAGAGCCAATCACAGGAGAGGAGGAGCGGGGGGGCGGGGCCCTCTCTGACAGGTCGTGACCTTCATCGCTCCTCCCCTGAGGAGGGCGCTTCGGAAGCCCCACCTCCTTGATGATGGACATCAGTGGACTGTCCTGAAGGCGGAGCAGAAGATGGAGCTCAGTGCTGGTTCTGGTTCTGGAAGGAGAAAGGCGTTTCTCTCACCTCCATGTGTGTGACGAGTCCCGGTGTGACACTGACCGGCCCGAAGCCCATGCTGTTGTCCCAGATGCTGTGAGAGTTCATCTGTGGAGACGAAGTGGGAAAGTTCAACCTGAAGGTCAGACCCGGTGACCTTTACTGCGAACATCAGCAGAACGTTGCTGCGTCCTGGAGGATCGGTCCAGTCTCAGCTCAGGAAACATCTGCAGCCTGCGTCGGGTCGGGCACGCCTCCATCATCAAACTAAACCTACTAACTCAGGTCAGAGTAAAACTGTGAAGGTTATACTGAATCTTTCAATCGACCGTTTCTAAGGCGAAAAACCCAAACATCAGAACAGGATCTGAACATTTACTGGACCAAGTTTCATGCAAAAAAGTGAAACAGACGTTTAGTAGAAAACGTAGCGCAGTTCCTCAGGACAGATTGATCGATTTGGATGATTGACGAACCGAACCATCAGAGCCGACAGAAACAGCAACGAGGGAAACGGAGTTTCCTCAAGTCGAGGGAACGTTGTGTCAGAGTGACGCAGGGAGAATGGATTATCAGAGGAAATGTTTAATCTAACCTGGATTATGAAGACAAAACAGTAAACGTCCATCGGCTGTTGGTTCTGTGAGTTTTGGACCCAGTGGTTCTGGTACCATTGGACAGAATTCAGACTTTAATTTGAAAGGTTTCTTGCACTAAACTTGATTCGTCAAAAGCAAAAGGATAAACAGCAGCTGGTTAAGCTGCTACGATGAGGAAACATCATGAGTCATGTGATCAACAACAGGATGTTGCTACTGGCAGAAACCATGAAGACGACGATGACAGGAAGTTGATGGTGCAGTCTGTTTCTTAATGTTTTATCTTGTGAATAAACTCATTTTAATTGTGTTTCTTATTAAACAGAAATTCTGTAATTATGAAATGTTGTTTTTTCGATGTTAGCTGAATATAGACATCAGCTTCAGATGATTCTGCTCCACTTCCTGTGCAGGCTGAGTGACGGCGTGAGGGAAACCGAGGAACGGACCTGGCCCATGGGAGCGGCTCCTCTGCGCAGGAGGTGCTGCTGCTGCTGGTAACTGAGCACGGAGGAGGCGGGCAGGCCTGCGGGACAAACATCTCAGCTCAGAAAGTGTCCAAACAGGAAGTGACCCGTCACCAGGTGACCTGCTCACCTGAGGCGGGGGGTCCGGGGGGCAACTGGTGTTTGGGGGGGACGCAGGCGGGCTGCTGCAGGACTCTGGGCTGGTCCGGGCCCCGCTGCGCGGACAGAACCGGCCCGGCCGCCCCGGGGGCCGGACCGCGCCTCTCTGCCGCTCCCACGCCGGCGATGGCCGGGTCGGCGTCCAGAATGAAGCGGGCCAGAGACTCGGCCAGGTCGCCGCCTCCCGCTCGCTCGTCTGCGTCTGCAGAGACAGAGAGACGGAAACGCATCAGAACCCGGAGCGGTCCGCTCTCAGGGACGCCGGCGGTCCAAACCCACCTTGACCCGGCGGCCCAGAGGAAGACGAGGAGAAGCCGAGCGGAGGGAGCCGACCCGCGGCGGCGGAGGAGTCTCCGCCCCCCGGCGCCCGCCCGTCCCGCTCATCCAGCTCCGCCAGGCGCTTGTGCTCCTCCTGCCAGTCGTCATCTGGAAACACAGAGCAGCTTCAATCCCAGAACCACCACAGAGCAGAAGAAGAAGAAAGCGGCGACTGCTCACCGATGGCGCCGGCTCCAAACGTATCGTCATTAAACTGGTCGATCTCATCTTCCTCCTCGATCAGCCCATCATCCTCTTCCTCCAGCGTACAGTCGTCATCCAGGGACTGAAAGCAGAAGATCCTGGATTATCGATCATCCTTTAATAATCTGGTTAAAACCGTCAGCAGATTAATCTAAATCTACTGATCTAAAACCAAACATGAGACCTGTTAGAATTATCATGTGTTGTTTTCATTCTTATATTAGTAGTTTTGCTTTTTGTTTCCAGGTTTTAGTTTCACTGTGAATCAATCAATGATACGTTGAAGCTTTTTGAGCCACATTTACAGAAAGTCTCTGCAGCAGGAAGCTGGATCAGAACCAGTGCTTGGTTCTGTCCTGGACCCAGAGTCCTGCAGAACAAACCTGCTTGTTCTGCAGGACTCGGTTCCCTTGTCGCTCCATTGGGACTGGATGACCTGTGCAGAGACAAAACTTGCTTTTCCTTTTTTATTTCTCCCTTGTGTGAAAATAAAAGCTGTAACTGGAAGCTTCAGTGAACGGAGCTGAAAGCTGCGATTTCTCCTTTCATGAAAGATTGATTGAAATATAATGAACGTCGTCTGTGGTTCTGAGAAAATACCTATCAAGACCAGTCGCAATAAATCAATCATACAAATGATAAATTAAAATTAATAATTTCCATTTGAATGATTTATTGTCTTTTTGTTGGATGATAAAAGTTTTCAGTCTGGTGTTTTGGTTTCAACTAAAACTTTTTAGGACGGTTTTATTTACAGAAACTTCATTCATTTATTTATTTTAGACATTTAAAATGTTTTCTAGTTTCAGTGTTTAATGTTTATTACAATTTAAAGTTTATTGATTAAAATGTGTTCTTTCATTATTATGTTACTTAAAAATGGTCTCATGTAGCGATTCATATTATCGTTTATTGCAATAGTTTCTGATGATTTATCGTCTAGCAGAATTTATTGCGACAGGCCGACATGCGACCTTTGACCTTTCTGCTTCATACTGGTTTCATCATGATTTATTGGTTTGTTAAGAAAATGACACAATTTTCACCAATATCACAAAATCTGCCAAGATTTGATTCATTTTAATTCACATATCAGTAACTAACATGATGTCATTTCACTGTTTCATTTACATCCAAGTCAAATTTAAATTTCTAAATAAATACATCTAAATCTGATATAGGTCGATATTCACATTTTGCTTTGATGTAACTGAATTGTTAATCATTTTACTGTAATAATAATAATAATAATGTGACACTTTACTAGAAAAAATATTACAAGAATACATTAAAAATTAAAAAAACAGATTTAGAAGGAAGAAAAAAAAAACATTTTATTGATTTATTGGTGTTGATCAATGATGTTACATCACTACTGATTTCCTTTGCTTTTTATTTTTTGTTTGCATTTGACAAAATTTGAGCAGTTAAGTTTTAAATCTTGTTTTATATAAGCTTTGTTTGTTTTTAGCAGGACAAATTACACATGAAAAAAGCCTTTTAGTTTATAAATTAATTTAGATTTTCCTGCCAAATAAATGAATACATTTTATGTTTCAGCCTCCCTGGTTCTGCTGTTCAGTCAACGCCGGGTTCTGGACCCAACCGAGTCCAGAATCATCATCGTTCACCACAACATTTTGTTTATCAGATTTCTGCTTTGGCATTATTTTACTGTCATTATTGATTATTTTCTATTGTTATTTGATATCAGAGCCATTTTTCAAACTGCTGTAACAGTTTCTGATGCACAAACTGTTCAATCATCTGCAGACTCATCAGGCTTCATGTTCTCTCATTTCTAGCAGCCTGATCAATGTCAAATCAATAACTGATACACTAATGATCAGTTTATGGTTTATTCAGCTGTAATTATTGGGGAAACTGGAGGTAATTAAAGCTGCTGAATATGATGAAATGTTATAAATGATTCAGTTTTGTTTATTAAACATTATAATTTATAAAATTATTAATCTGGTAAAACATCAAATATTTTGACATTCAGGATATAAAAATTAAACTAAACATTTTATTATCACTGCTTTCAGGGGAATTTCACTGTTTTTGTTTTTTGCATCTAAACTTTAGTCATTTTTAAATCTATGATTCTTCAGACCAGCAGGAGTTTGTTACATCAGCATCTTAACTTTAATAAAAAACATTAAAATAAAACAGAAGAACAAAACAATTGTTGCTACAAATGCACTAAAGAAATAATGAATTTCTTCAGTTGCTGGTTGGACGACTTTATATCTGAAATTGATGTTTGTTTGAAACTAACATTAATACTTCATTAGGTCATGTTAGGATTTGCCAATATGATCAATTATTGCAGGATTCCTGGTATAATGTTCCAGGTTTTATGCGTCCAATAAGATATTTTCTCGGTCCTGAAGTGTTTGGGATTTTTCTCCAGTCGGAAAACAAAACTGTGTCTAAGTATCAAACCTCAGCTTCTTCAGCAGCTGGAAGCACATCAGATCCTCAGCATGATGCTGCCACCACCATGCTTGTCATTAGGTAATGTTATGTTTGAAAGCCTCCCAACATTTTTAACCTAATTGTGTCCAAACAGTTTCATCTTCGCCTTTTAAAACCATAAATCTGTCATTCAGAAAGAAGCTTCAGTCCTTCTCCTTTCTGAGGTCAAACTGGTCGGATGGAAACACTGATGTTCTGGTTCCTGATCGGCTTATTGGTTTCTGATCAAACCAACTGATGAATGATTGTCTCAGCTGTCCGGTATGGGTCAGATGTTAATATCTAAACAACGACTCCAGTCTGAATTAAACCAGAACCTTTCTGATGGCTGCAGACAGAAACCTGTTGAGATTACCTGAGGAACTTATTTTCTGTGATTTAAACCTCCACACCAGGTGTCCTGCAGGCTCTAGGTGTTTCTGCACCAACAAACCTGAACTAAAGTCTGAATCAGAACCTCAGCAGGTTCTGCAGAGCTCTCATAGTCAGTCATATTTATAACTCAGGTGTTGAACTTGAAGAACAAGCAGAACACCAGCACTGAAAGACAACATGGAGCATAATATTAAATGTATTGATTTAGCTAAGGCTAAGTAGCCGGTATAAGTATTGATTTTTAAAACAACTAAAGCAGGTTAAACCCGACCAGAACCCCCTGACAGCCTCCAGGACCACTTAGCCTCTAAGCTAACACTGCCGTTACATCACGCTTTGAACCGGAGACGGAAAACTTTATGAATCCAGCTCCCTCTACCAGCGTCACGGAAACTATCAGAACCTGGCCCGTTATAACACAGGCTGACCCATAAAACCTCCGGTCCGTCCAGGGCCATGCCACCGGAGAACGCGCGCCGTCGCTCCGCATGAAGCCAGCAGGAAAGCGCGCTGCTTCACAGGCCGCAGGTGGCATTGAGGACCAAACAAAAGGCAATGGAGGACATTTAAACCCCGACCAGCCCAGATTCCCCCTCAACACCTTCCTAAGGCCCCAGAAGTTCCGTCCAGAACCGGACCGGAACCGATTGTCAAGGTTAAATCTCACCTGAAATCGAAACATCTATCTTCTGGTTGTTGGGAAAAGGAGAGCATCGGGAGCGAGGAGGCGCGTGACTGACGCAGCAGGGACGCCGTCACACTTGAACGCGCGTTTTACTGTCGTGAACGAGCACGTATCTGACGTCGAGCGCTGCAGGGGCGTTCCCTTTGCTGGACAACAAGGAAGCAGGATGGAAACTTGAGAAGATCTGACAACACAGACAGAAAACAGACGGTAAAACAGGCTGACAGGCTCTGCTCTCATCTTTAACGGTTATATGTCTTTGCATTTATTTATTCTTTACTTTAAGATGATAAACATTTAAATGATTAAAGCTGAATCTGGATTATATGATGACAACAGGAAAACGATGCACTTTAATCTCTAAGAAATGTTTGGGTAAAAATGTAAAAGACTCAATAATATTTGTCCACTTTAGATATTATTTGTTCATTTTACTCAGACAACCTGGAGGTTGTATGAAGAGGAAATGCATTGATCACAGTGATTAAAGTTTAATAAACATATTTTTATGGAAACATATTTTATCAAACAAATAATAGTAAATAACAGTGTAATCATAATAGGGGCTATTTTCAACTGTAGAGCAGAATTATTTTGGCCAAAATAACAGGAACGATGTTTACAGGAGATGAAGTGATGCTTTCAAATATGAGTTTTTTACACATTGATGCAAAAAGGTTCTGGGTTCAAATCCCAGTCTGGGGTCTTTACATGTTCTCTCCAGCTGGATGATCCAACATGGCAACACAAATAAACCGATTTTGGTTCGGCAATAAATGAGGCGATCTGGAACGACCCTACCTGAGTCACAATGAATAATTCTATGTTTAAAGTTGGGTTGTCTAAAGAAAACTGGATAAATTAAAAGAATGACTGCTGATAAGAAATCCCCCAGAAAGTTTAGCACATGGATCAAACGGCTCCGTTTTCACATTGTCTCTGTTGATATTATTTGTATAAAAGGTTAAATAAAACTGGCCTGCTTAATAAAATTAAATGTTTAATATTTTCCAGCTGAATGTGTTGGTTGTTCTTGGTCAGACGGAGCCTGAAGGTGATGAAGAACCGTCCTGATGAATCCTTCCTGTTCTCTCATGAAGCCATTCTGTCATGTTTCCCTCAGGAATCCTCAGCGTCCATGTTGGCGCCGCCATGGTTCTGTGGCAGATCCACACCCTCGACCACCTGGACACGTCAGGCTTCGGTCGTCCTTTTCCTCGCCACGGCCTCCAGTTACTGTTTTGGTTCTCCAACCACTGCGTGACCTTTGAACCGGACAACTCTGTGGATGTCATGAAGGTTGGTGAAGCGCTCCGCTCCGCCGCCGTCCTGCTAACGAAGCGGCGTGTAAACATGTCCCTCTGGTTCTCAGCTGGTGTCGGGGTGTCAGCCGGAGAACGGGGCTTACGGCTTCCACAGGTTTGGGAACATGGAGGAACTTCTGCCTGTTCTGCACAAACCCAGGAAGAACAAGAGCAACAGGCAGGTCAGCAGCGCTCCGTACTTCTCCATCCATAACGTCTGCAGGGATCCACTGCAGCTGATCTCAGGTTAATGCTAGACGGCTTCTTCTCACAGTAGCAGCATCCAGACTGAAGAGTGGTGCTGTTCAGGCCATGTAGCCATTTTTATCTGCTGCTTTCACTGATTGATAATAAGAAACTAGTCACTGAGCTGAAAATGACAGAATTTGATCTCCAGATGATTTTTTAGTAAATCTTTAAAAGCAAGAATTGGAAGCAGAAACGTCTTTAATTCCTCCGCTTTGGTAAAAACCCTGAAGTACTTGGACTGGTCCGTCTGCACGAATTCAGGAAAATATTTAATTGTGATATGATTGTTAAAAAGTGTTGTTTTTTTTCTAGACTCTGTTCTTTGTTTATTGCTACACCATGAGCTCCGGCCTGTAAAAAAACCTCTGGCTCTTTCAAATGGCCAGATAGTATAGATAGCATGAATGTAAAGCATATGAAATATTATATCCTGGTAAATATTGCCTCCAAGCAGTCCTCAGGGTGACGGTTGCTATCCGATATGCGGTGCAGCCATTTTTAGATTATGATATTTCAATCTGCTCAATTCTGCCTGTTTCAGGTGTTTCAGGGTCTCTGTCACTTTAAATACAAATCCACTGCTGCTGGCTCCGCCCCCAGCTCACATGTAAAAATGGCTGCAAACAAATCATACAGTCATACTTCTATGACAAGCAGAAGTGGAGCCTCCTGCACAGTTAACAAGAATGAAGCAAGTGGCTAAGTCAACAAAACACTTGTGTTTTCCAGCAGCCATTGTACAGCAGTAAAACCAGCCGACCTATTGTGCTGGAGCTCAATTTGGGTTGCTAGGTAACAGCTGGGTGTCACTGGCATTGCTAGGCAACAGGCTGGGCTTTGCTGGAGTTGCTAGGTAACGTGGCAATGCCTGTTGTTTTGAGACATTATTATCTGGAGGTTTTTGAAAGGGCTCATTTTCTAGACACTAAAAACATAAATTTACATCTGTTTTTTTTAGTGTTTTAGTGTGGTTTTTTTTTAAGTGTGTAGTGTTTTAGAAGCAGTAGAGACTCAAATGGAAGCACAAAAACTTTCCTAATATTTCCCCTCTAAAAACTTCATTTCTAACAGACAAATATTTAAAAATAGTTTGGTTGATTGTTAAAGATTAGTAAACGTTCAGGACCAGATGCTGTGCTGGAGCCGGTCGGTTCACTGCCTCTCCTCTCCCTCCAGCTGGTTTACTTCGTGGTCGGGAACCTGAACCTCCAGTCCTACCCGCGGTCCGCCGACCTGCCGCCGTTCGTCCGGGAGAACCTCGGGGCGGACGGCGTCTCCAACAGCGACCGCATCATCATCAGTTACCAGGTGAAGACCCGGCTGGTGGACAAGGTCTACGTCACAGAACACGACGACGCTGACGCTGGACGGTTCCGATCCGACGGAACTCATGAGGTCAGCTCACAACTGATCCGACTTCTGCAGAACCCGCAGCTGGACCTCAGCTCCCTCCTCACTCAGATGGGTTACTATGACGACGTAGAGACGCTCCAGGACCCGCAGGACCCTTCGGTCCAGATGATGCTGAGCATGATGCAGAACGATCCGACCGGGTTCTTCTCCCAGGCCTTCAGTCGCCAGATGGACCTGGACCGGTTCTGCTCCAGCACGAACCCAGACGGCAGCGGGAGCCTGGTGTGTTACACCGCCATGCAGAAGAAGAAGAAGAAGAAGAAGAAGAAAAGCAGCAAGAAACCAAAACCTCAGAGGGAACTTTCCTGGCGCTGCAGCTGGTCGGATCCGTACCGAGGTAAACACTCAACCTGTTTTCACTTTTTAGAGAGATTTACAGAAACGAAGCAAAGGTCACCCAGTTTCTGATTTTCTTTCTGCAGATTATTATGAAGATTACTGGATCAGATCCAGTTATGGATACGGGTCCGGTTATGGATCCAGTTATGGATCTGGGTATGGAGCTGGAGGCAGCTCTGGTAAAGGCGGTGGAGGCAGATTTTCCTGGTTCCTGAAACTCGTCCTGAAAGCCGGAGCGCTCTACCTGGCAGCCAGATGTTTGTTCTGGTTCGTCAGGAACATTTGGAGCTCTAACTGGGATGACCAGCTCCTCCAGCGGATTCCAGGCTGGATTTCTCCGTATCCCAGTTATCCCAGTTATCCCAGTTATCCCAGTTATCCCAGTTATCCCAGTTATCCCAGTTATCCACGCACTCACATAATGTTGGACTATGTTTACTAGACTTGTCAGGACTTTGACTAGGACTAATTCTGAGTTCCTGCTTCAAATGATTCTGGTTGGAGATTCAAGCTGAAGACTCAGGATGAGGATTTTAATGATTCTGAAGTGATTTTATGGTTTATTTAAGAAATATTATTTTTTTGTATTTTATACTGAAAATACCAAATATCTGAAACTAAAATGTTTTTGTAGTTTTTTGTTATTAAAAAGCTCCAAGTCCTCAGTGAGGAGCATGAAAGGAACAAATCACTCTACCTTGAAAAGGAAACAGGTTAAATTTTTAATTAAATGACTTTAACATTTTTAATGTTTGAAGTGAAACAAATGACCAATAATCACCAATATTTGCACTGAAGATTTGCTTTCAGCTTCTACGTTTCTCATTTTTGTCTGTGATGAATGAAATTTGTGCAGAACTGAGACTGACATTTTCATTCAGATTCAAACAGAAATGAAACATTTTTAAACTCTCAGATGGTTTGTGTTTCATCACCACAGAGATCAGATCACACAGCAGGAGCTTTTTATATTCCTTCATCATGTCTGATTATTCTGCTGGTCTGATTTATTCAGTAATAACTACAATCAGCTCAGATTGGTTTAACCACTAGGGGGAGCTCTCACTCTACCGCCATGTTTGGTTTCATCTGCTCTGACAATAAATGATCAATTGGTTTGTGTTTCTGATTTTGTTCTTGGTTTATTACCATTCAGGATTTTCCATACTCAGTTTATTACTGAAATGTCTTGCCATAATCTCTTTATCCTGACTTATTATTGTTGTTAAGGTCTTGCCATATCCTGTTCATGGCTCAGTGTTTTTGAATTGTTTTAGTTTTTCTTTCATTTACTTTGCAGATCAGGTGTTTGTAGTTCATAGATTCTTTCATGTTCTCTCTACCAGCCTGAAGAACCAGAACAAAGTTCCTTCAGAACATTTCATACAAAAAGATCTTTTTTTGTTTTGGACTTCACATAAGAAAACAAGTTTTGTCCAGAAAATGTATTGAGAAAACTCTGGAAGAATGAATCGTTGCTCGGCTGTTCTTCATCACTCTGACTGTCCTCACCTTTCTCTGCTGCTCTTCTCTCATGGCTCAACACTCTGCTTGGGTTTATTTGTTTTTATTTCTGTATTTAATATGAACTCTTCTTCCTGTCTGGCTCCATCTAGACTTTAACTCCGGGGTTTTACTGATTTCCATCTTACGAGTTTTTTAACCTCAGTGTCTGTTTAAAAGTAAAGACCTAACAGGAAACATCCAGATCTTCAGAAAACTGAAACGGTTTAGTAAAGTTTTGTCAGCAGATCCAACATGTTTCTGTCTAACCTCTTTCCAGTTTGGCTGATAAAAACATGTTTAGCATTTTTAGATTAAAGATCTTTTTGTCCTCCAGGAATGCAACAGATGCTATCTGCTCGTTCTATAAGGTCTGTAAGCGAAGGGAATTTAGGCGGTTCTGATTCTATGAGTTCACAGAAGATAAGAAACTGTCTGGGTGTTTTCAGTTCCTGTTTGGACCTGTGAGTTCAGACTGTTTGTCACGAACAGCAGCGATGTCTCTGTTTTAGACTGATCAGGTCCAATCCAAGTTCACCCACAGGTCCAACAGTCCGGCTGCGCTGTGGACTCACCTGGGCTGTGAAGCCGGTCCAGGTGTTGGTGGGAGGAGTTTCACTGAGACCAGAACCGCTGTGGAGCTCAAAGCTTTCAGAAACCAAGAAGACTCAGCAGAGACACACAGCTTCAGCAGGTAATCAAACAAACTGGTAGAAAACTTTTTACCAGTCATGAGAACAAACATGGCGCTCAGTTTATGATCTAACTGTAACTCAGTTTATAGAATGACTGAAACTGAACTGATTATATTTTTCTGTTTTTTACACAAAAACCTCTGCTGTGACTCTGAGCTGTAAAATGAACTGAAATGAACTAAACAGATGTAATTATGTTGGTATTTCTGTATTCCTGTGTTTAAGGTTCAGAGACAGTTTGGTTGATTTGCTCTGAATTGATTTAGCTTGTTGTTTTCTCTGTGGTTGGATGTCTAAGACAAGACCAGGCAAGTATTTGTACAGTCCTAGTCAAAGTCAGGTTAATTCTGACTATTTCCCAGAAGAATAAAGACAAAAAGGTAAAGAATTGCAACAAAGACAAGAATGCATTGAAATGTTATTACATTTTGGAAGATTTGATGAGAATCAGTTGGTCTGTTTGCTTTAGACTCTCAGTTACACAGAAACATGCTTTCACACTGCATCATTTCCAGAAATGTTTCCATCCACAGAGGATTATTTCTTCAAACCTGTAAGAGGCTAAACATGTAGCCTGGGACCTGGAATAAAGACTCCATCAGAGGTCAGAGGTCAGACAAACCAGAAAGACAAACAGGAAACTGGAGACTTTGGAGTCACGATAAAGTTAAACTTCTTCTCCGTATCGCATCAGATTATAAAACTACATGACAAGTAGTTTTATAATCCACTGTTCCTGTTGGGTTTGGTTGTTGGTTTAGAGGCTGAGATAAAAACTTCAGTGTTTTCACAAAAAGGTGTTTTCACTGTCCACATGAAAAAGCAACAGAAAAGTTTTTATGCTGTTTTGTTTTCCTAAAACCTTTTCCTATGTGGAGGAACCACACAAACGGTTAAAAACTTTCCACTTTAGAATAAAAACAGACCATTAGAGACCAACAACAACCTGTTAATCTGCATCAAGCTGCTGCTCTCCAGAGGATCAGTGAAACTCGGTTTGGTTGCTCCCTGTTTTCACTCAGAGGAAGAAACAACAGTCATTCAACATGTTTCATAAAACACACTCATTAAACCTCCGTTTGTCCATCACCAACTTGTCTCTGCTTTGTTTAGTCTCATCATGTTGCTGACGGATCATCAGATGATTCTCTGCATCATGTGTTGACTGAACTACCGGGTCGTTCAGTCACAGCGTTCTGTGTTTGGTTGTCATAGCAACACCATCCACAAAAACACAAGCAGCATTTATGGATCCAGATTAAAGTGACCTGATGATGAGCTGACGGGTTTCACGCTGACATCAGGAGATATTTAGTTTCCTGATGTGTGACGTCTGCAGCAGTGGTTCATGATGAGTTTATTCTGGTGGTACCGCTCAGCCTGGCTGATCCGATCCCGGAGCAACACAGAACCGATGCCTCGGCCCAGTAGCAACATGGTACCAGCCCGTCTTCCAGTACCTCCTGGTCTGGGGTACCCAGCATGCTCAGTTGGGCTGAAATGTGACATCAGGGCTCCGCTGTGATGGAAAACAGACATTATAGAGTTTATTGGAGTCCAGCCAGAATGAAACTAAAGGGCCTTTAGCTTCGACAGCGTTCCAGGAGGAATGTTCACCAAAACGCTTCTTGGCTGCCTGTCAGTTTGTTCTCTGTCGTCTCGTCTACACATCCAGCCTTAACTTTATGTATTAATACCTTTTAAAGCCTCTAGATGCTGAACTCATGAGTCTGTCCTTCCAGGTTGGAGACATGGCCTCAGATCACAGGCTTGTGGCGGCTCTGGGTCGGCCGTTCGCTCTGGGAATGCTGTACGATGCTCGACAGGATGAGCTCATGACAGGTGAGAAGATTAGATATTCATGACCAACATCCTGAATGAGAGGAGGAACATTAAAACATCTGGAGGTCTATGTAAAGTCTTCTGGAATAAACTTCTCTGTCTGTCTGGTTTAACCAACGTTAAAGTAGAACATTATAACAGATACTTTCCATGCATGTCCATCCTCTTCCTACGTCCCATGATGCTTTGCTGGGATTATGAGAATGATTCCCTGTGGTTATAGTAGAACTGTGTTCATACATGTAAACCAGGAACCTCCAGGTGTCCTGCAGCTTTTAAATGTCTCTCTGCTTCAACACACCTGGATCCATTTGTAGCTCATTAGCAGAGCTGAGCTGCATGAGAAACATTCACCATTTCATTCAAGACACATCTGAGCCCTGCAGTTAGAGACGACTGATGTAAACAGTTTGTCTGACCGTATGCTAGCAGGCAGCAGCTGCTTTGTCAAATGGACTGTTACAGCCAGAAAAATGTAAAAATGCTCCTTTTTAAATTCTTGATCACATCTGCATGAAAACAAGCCAGAGTTTACTGGAGTAGATGATGTAGAGTCAGACGGACATTTGATCAGGGGAACCTGATTCTGTCATAAAAAAATGGAAAAAGAAATAAAAACATATATTAGTGGTAATTTATATGGTTCTAATAAGCTGAGCATCTGAGGGATTTCATTCTGGAATCATCACTGTGCTGCTTGTTGCTTTATCTTTATTTTTATGGTTAATTTATTCTGGCAATCCCATTTTTTCAAATCAGAAAGTCGTTGATCGTCTTGTTTCAATGTTCAGGAACCTTTGAGTGAAACGATCTTCAACGATCCATAAACAACATGAACTTCTGATGAAAAGTGACAGATTTTATTTTTTTACAGATTTCACTTTGTGGGACAGAGAAACGATTAAAAAAGTCTCCATAAGAACGCTCCAGCGCAGCAGCAGTTATGAAACTTGGGCCTCAGACTCCGTTGAATCCAAAGCGTCTGTGCTGAGCGCCGACGCGTCGCTCATTCTCAGCGTTCTGAGCGGTTTGGTTGAAGCTGGAGGATCTGCCAGCTATCTGAACGACCACAAGCAGTTCAACAACCAGAGCAGAGTCGTCCTTCAGTACAAAGCAACAACGGCTTATGAACGACTGGAAATGAATCATGCAGAAGCCAAAAAGCTGCAAGTTAGAGACGTTATTAAGAGCAGCAGAGCTACGCATGTAGTCACAGGCGTCCTTCACGGGGCCAACGCTTTCTTTGTGTTTGACAGCGAGAAGTTAGACAGCAGCAGCCTGCACAGCATGGAGAAAGGCATGCACAGCTTAGTCAAGAAGATCCCAAAACTGGATCCTGAAGGAAACGCAGTCAGAGATCTGAGAGAAGAAGAAAAAAACATCATTGACAAATTCACCTGTACATTTTATGGAGATTTCATTCTGGACAGGAACCCTGCAACCTTTGAGGAGGCAGCAGATACCTGCAGGAAACTCCCAGGGCTTCTGGGAGACGATGGAGAGAAATCAGTTCCAGTTAAAGTTTGGCTGACCCCCCTGAAGACCCTGGATTCATCTGCAGCTCAGCTGAAGGGAGACCTTTCTGACGGCCTGATCAGAAAGGCCGGTAATCTTCTGAAAGGAATCAGAGAAATACAGATGAGATGCAACGAGGTCATGGAAAAGGAAGTGGTGAAAACTTTCCCACAGATTCACAAAAAGCTGAAGAGTTTCCAACATCTCTGTGAAGATTACCTGAAAACTGTCCAGCAGACCCTGCAGGAGAACATTTTTCTAATCCGGGAAGGTGAAGAAGAAGAAGAATCGTTAGAAAACTTCCTTGATGAGCAGGAGACGACTCCGTTCAGCCGGAAGAACTTAGACATGTGGCTGGATTATTTCGACAGAGAAATCAACGTCATCACATCCTGTTTAGACATCATGAAGGGAATCAGGATCATCCCAGACGAGTCGGACCTGGACAGACAGGTTCTGGGTGCAGAAGACGTCCTCTGCTTCGTCTTCACCTCCATTCAAACTCGTGACCCCTACATGGACCAGATGGACGGTTTCTTAAATGAAACTCCAGCCGATGTGGCTCCACCAGCTAAAGACCAGTGGTTCTTCTCAGATGAGGTTTTAGGAAACATGAAGCAGAAAGCCAACATGATCTCAGAAACTGCTAAAGGCCTGAAGAGCAGCAGCAGGTTTAGTTTCCTCATAGCTGCTCTGCCAAGCGAGGAGTTCAGAGGATCAACCGTCCACCATTACAGGAACGGAGTCAAGAAAACCCAAGACTTCTCCAGACCTCCCGTTTATCAAGTGAGAAATGTAACGGATAAACAAAACCTAGTGTGGTGTAAGTACAAACTATTTAATAAACACTTTTTAAACCAACAGTTAAATTAAGAAAGTTCTTGATCAGAGATGTTTTACCAGATACAATGAGTTTATTAAGTACAATAATGACGTAGTGAAGAGACACGTTATTAAATGAATGAAAAAAATCTGTTGATTTGATCATTCAAGTATGTAAACTTCTGGTTTCAACTGTTAACAAAAATACAAGGAAACCTTTTTTATTTCCCAACAATTTAAAAGATCAAACTTCTTGTTTCTGCTCACAGATGATCCAAAAAGCTCGTTAGTCAGTCAGTGTCAGGAGTTAAATAAAGCGTCAATCTCTGATCTTTTAAAGATGACCAACACTGACTGCTTTGTTTTATCCAACAGATTCCTGTGATCTGACTTTGGACCCAGAAACTGTGAATGGGTACCTCATCCTGTCTGCAGGAGACAGAAAGGCGACATGTGGATCCTGGCAGACGTATCCTAGACTAGAGAAGCGGTTTAATCCGTACCCCCAGGTTCTCTGCAGCGAAGGCCTGACAGGCTGCCACTACTTTGAGGTCGTGTGGAGCAGTGAAGTTTCTAAAGATCTTGGTATCGGTCTCGCATATGAAAGCATTCCAAGAAAAGGAAGCGGCAGGAACACCGGGTTTGGATATAATGATGTCTCCTGGTATTTTGGTGTTAATGACAGGAATCTGCGAGCGTGGCACAGTCGCAGTAAGAAGTGGTCCTCTGCTCTCCCTGCTGGATGCAACAGAGTCGGGGTTTACTTGGACTGGTCCGGTGGGACGCTGTCCTTCTACCAGGTGTCCTCCAACACTCTGACCCATCTCTACACCTTTGAGAGCCGATTCTCTGCGCCTCTTTACCCGGGTTTCTACATCTGGAACAAAAACAACTTTGTTACATTCAGCCCAGTTTAAAGGCAACATATCAGATAAAATCCACTTTTTAGCCCTTAACTTCATTTTGTTGTGTAGCTGGAGTCTCTAAGAGTTCAGAAACATTGAATTCAGTCTCCAGCTGTAATACTTTCACTTTCTCTTTGGGTCAGTTTTCTCTAGTCTCTATTATGTTTTTGAACCATAACACCCAATATTTGCTGTGGATCTGCTGAACAACGTTATGAACTTCCAGCTTAATAATTTCATACATTTCATTTTTATTTCTCACAGTGATTTGATAATCCAGGTTCAAAGATGCCAAAGTGGAAAAGTCAACAGAGTTGAGCTGTTGGTGTAATAAACAACATAATTCATTACATCATCCCCAGAACAAAATGTCTTGTTATATTTGATTTTTTGTAAATGTTTGTTCTCTTTGTTACGAATACTTTAGCAAAATCCTCCAGTATCAAGAAGGATTTGTTGACAGACTTCATAAGATTGAAGGTTCTTCTGTCTGTGGAAAAACAAACTTTATTTCAGAGATGAATTTATTCACATGTTCTTGTAAACCACAGTTCAGAGGATCCTGATGATGCTAAGCTACATTACAGTCACAGGAAGTCTGAGGAAGACCCGTCTGTTGGACTGGCACCACTGGGCCCAGTGACCTTTTGGCCAAGGTCACAGAGGCAGACAGAGTGGGACTTGAACCAGCAACCCACCGACTGCAGGATGAACTCCTCCCACCGATGACATGCTGGACGTTTTGCTAGCATTGTGCTTTTATTGTTACTTGATCCAAATCCATTCGTTACCACCAGTGAATGGATTTGATATTCTTCACATCTGAATATTCATCAGTTCATTCATATTGTGGTTGAATTTTCTGGCTTCAACATGTAAGATTGGATAGTAAATGATTGTTGACGTCTTTTAATCAGTTTTGGGAATAAAATGTTTCTGCTCCACTAAATATCTTAAAGAAGAAACCAAGAGCTTCCATCATTAATCAGTGAAAATATAAATAATTCAGATTAATGAAGATCGACTGAGTCTGAAAACAGCAGATTAGTTCAAACAAAAACACTTTTTTATCCAGTCAAAAATGTTTTATTAAAGTATCATAAACTAAATCTGAGAGGAAGAAACTGGTTTAGTTTTTATTCGGGGTCTTTGATGTAGTGGAAACGATTAGTTAATCTCCAAAAAATATACTGAAGTTTTTGTTACTTTATTTATTATTACCAGCTAAATATAATCAAAAGATCAACAATGTAACAACATAAAGTGTGATTCTGTGTTTTAAATCTTTATATTTACAGTAAACTTTTAGAGAAACAATAATTTTTACACAAATGTTTGGTGCAAAATCACAACTTCAGAAAATGATCCGATGATGATTTATGTAAGAGAAACGATTCAAATGCAAAATGTTTTAAAGCTTTTCCAACGTTGTGTAATAGAAACTGTTGACAATATTGTTAATAAATTCCCTGTTAAATATGGAAATCTGAGTTCTAACTTTTATTATTTTAAGTTTTTTATAGCTTTCTGTGTTTTTTTAAAATCCCTGTAATAATAAATGTAAACCTTCATTTTTAGCTGCTGCTTGTTGGGGCAAATATTTAGTTTTAATGTACAAAGTTCAGATCATCTTTATTTGCAATCCAGGACATTTAATCCTCTGATTTTATGTCTCACTTTGCTTTTCATTTATTGTAATCCAGTCGTCTAAGAAGAACTAGAACCAGGATGTGGTTTGTTGATGAAATGCAGCGACTGAGACGCAGCAAAAGAGTCGGAGGCGATAAAAACGTTTTTAAACTGACAGCAGAAACAGATTTTATTCTTTCTGTTCCTGTTCTGAGCTTCAAATCTCAGCAGCTGAAATAAAACAAAGTCCAGCAGGAAACAAACTAAAGGTATGTTTGTCTAAAGCTTTTATCATTTTAATATGAATATAAACATGTTTATAGCATTATCTGATTGATTAAGAAAATCAATAATTATATTTATCTCAGATTATTTCTTATTATAAAAACATTCAAGAGTTTTGATGTTTTCACCATTAGAAATATTTATATATTGTAAAAAAGATTCATCATAGAAACTTAAACTGACAGTTTGAATTCAGGATTTTGTCAAATAAAAATTAAACGTGTTAAATTGTTTTATATATTTGAAGTTTTTTCATGTTTTTAACGTTTGAGGTAAAAAAAACTCAAGCTTTGTGGTTGAAATGCTGAAAATGTCCAAAATGGTTTGATTTGCATTTTCCTGCAGTTTGAATCTGAGAAACAAAACAATAAAATAATGAAACTAGTTTTCTTGTTAATCAGCTGGTTTGAGGAGCAAATCACTGAATTTCCTGCTTCCTCTTCGGTCGACTGCTTCTCCCTTTAGACCAGATTAAAAGTTCAATTCATTATGTAAAATAGAAGATTTGGGATTAATTTAAACTAAAGCAAAAGAAAACAGACACAGCCATCCATACATACCTGAGAATAATGACATTACTGAAGGAAACATCTTTACAGTAAAGCCAATGAATGTTTCTCTACTGACAGTTTAAAAACACAATTCCTCATTAAATTTACAATTCAGGAAGTCAAATAAACTTTTCTGGATAAAGATTGATGGACATCATCTTCATATAGTCAACAGGTAGAAAAACATTTTTCCAGGACAAACTTCATAAACAAAAGTAAAACTGAGGATCTGTTTCTTGTTGGTAGATTTTTACCAAACCGTTTCTCAGATGTTCTGTTGACTCTAATCTGGATTAAACTGCAGCTGAATCATCTGCTATGTTTGAATTCATAACATTTAACTGGAATATAAAGGCATCATGGATGTCAGTGTTGATTCTTTAGACTTTTCTGGGATTAAGGGTCTCATGACACCACAATGGAAAAGTCCAGATACTAGTTGAAAAGTGGTTGATGCATTTGTATCAGACTGTATTTAGCGATTAGAAAAATAAAAACATAAATTACTTATACATGTTATATAAACTGTTATTATTGTGTAATACCACAGTCACAATAATAACTTATTATATTTGTCAACAATTATTGGTTTCACTACATTATGAAATATTAATATCAGTGACGGTTACAGAGATGGTTTCAAATCTTCAGAAAGCCTCAGAGAGAAATGTTAGAGAAATAATCCTAATTCACATTTTATAGAGAAAATATTGCTGCTGAATTTCCTTTTCATTTAAACATGAAGAAAATGAAATACAAAACAAATCAAATGTTTCCAGATTCCTGTTTTCCAGACCATTTCTAATCTATATTAACAGTTTTATAATAGAGAAGTTAAATTAAACTTTTAATTTCTTAATAAAAAGCATTCAGACTCGTCGGTTTATGAGGAAATTCTGATATTCTGTTATCGGTTCAGAGTCCAGAGTCTGAAAACCAAAGTGTGTCTAAATGATGAGCTGAGATAGAAACACAAACTACATTTTTACTGTCAGCGACAGCAACGATGTTAGAATATGATGATCATCATATCAGGATTTAAAACAGAAACAGATGGTTTGATTTTTATGTCAAAAGCTCCATTAGAAATATTTAGTCTGGAAAAACTTTAAAGTGTTTTATATATTTAAGAGACAGAAGGAGTAAAAACTCTAAATAAAATATTCTTAGTGAATTTTAGTTTAACTTGTATCAGTTCAAAAGTGAGAAATATGATCTTTATTATAATCTTTAATATAATAAATAACAATAAAGTATGAAACTAAGTTCTTCTTGTTTGGGTTAAACTTGTGATTTTGGGTTTTGTTTGTTTCCTCTTTTATGTTTTTGTTTTACTTTGACTAGGCCTTTCTTAGTTATTCCATCTTCTGTATTTCGTTTCTTATTTTGGTTAAATCAGTCTCGTTTCTCGTTTCCTCTTTTCTTTGTTTCAGATTTTTCTTAGTTATTTTACTTTCTGTCCCTTTGGTCCAGTTATTTTTATGTTAGATTTATTTCTCTCTCGCCCCCCGAGCCACTTCCTGTAACCTGTTAGCTCATTAGTCCAGGTCTTTGTTCCTGTATTCAGCCTCCCCAGTAATTAAGCCCTTCATTCTCAGTAACTCCTTGCTGGTTCCTCTCATCTACTCCATATTTCTTTCATGTTCTTCTTGCTGTTTGTTTCTCTGGATTTATGCTTTTTGTTCCATTTTGGATCCAGTTGGTTTTTGTAAGTTTCATTAATGGTTTAATTAAATCATCGACTCTGAGCTTCAGCTGGTCTTGTGTTTGGGTTTTACCTCAAACCGACACACTGTGACTCCTGATTTTTGGTAGATCCACTGCGGTTCCCCTTCCTAATCTCTGCTCTCTTGCCTGATACGTTAATCCGGTTGCTACGAATTTAGGGGTCGAATGGATGCTAGTCTTAAGCTGGAATCACATATTAGAGCTGTTGTAAAATCCAGTTTTTTCCACTTAAGGCAGCTAGCCAAAGTCAAGCCTTTTCTTTCTAGACAGCATTTTGAAACAGTGATCCATGCTTCTGTAACCACGCGGCTGGATTACTACAACTCACTTTATTTTGGAGTCAGTGATCTACATATTTCTCAACTCCAGAGGTACAAAATGCTGCTGCACGTCTTTTAACAGGGACCCGGAAATTTGGACACATTTCCCCTATTTTAGCTTTCTCACACTGGTTGCCAGTACATTTTAGGATTCATTTTAAATTTCTGTTATTCGTTTTTAAAGCTCTAAATGGCCTTGCCCCTTCCTATTTGTCTGAGCTGCTACATCGTTACAGACCGTCTCGTTCCCTCAGGTCAGCTGATCAGTTGCTCCTGCAGGAGCCAAAGGCTAACCCCTAACTCAGAGGGGATTGTGCTTTTTCTGTGGCAGCTCCTAAGCTATGGAATGACCTTGGAATGACCTTCCTCTGGACATAAGACAGGCCTCCTCACCTGCTGCTTTTAAGTCCCTGATAAAGACTTATCTTTTCTCCTTGGCTTTTGACACAATCTGACATGTTTTTCACTTTGCTTTATTCTATCTGTAAATTCATATGTATTTTGTGTTTTTTCTCTTGTCTATATTGTATTGTGTTGCATTTTGTGATTGTGTTACAGCACTTCGGTCCTCTTGGTGTATGAAGTGCTTTATAAATAAAGTTGGTATGGTAATGATGCTACTAATGTGTCTGTTTTACAGGAAGGAGAAGAAATGAAGCCAACTCTACATTTCATTCTGACTCTAAGTAAATAAAACCTTTTCATATTTATTGATAAATGTATTGAGTTAATTTTCTGCTCAAACTAAATGTCAGGATCCTGGTTTGTTTCAGTGTTTGGTTTTATTTTCATTTTCTTGTTAATTTGTGATCAACTTTAGATCATTTCTATCAACCTTATGAATAAATGTTTCATCACCAACTTCCTGCCTCCTGCTGATCTGCATGTTGGATCCAATCAACTCCCAAATTCATAACATTAAAGCTATTTATCCTAAATGGAAATGTTAAATCTAATATTTAAAAGTTAAAATAAAAATTAAATCAGCAAACCAAAACTTCATATCTCATCATATTTAGTTCCTGTTATCTGTGACAGTAACAGGGCAAAGGGGGAATTTTTTCAGACACAAATTATAACAATTTCCTTTAAAATGCTCAAATATGTTTTCTCTTTAGGTTTTCTGTCTTTTCAAGAAACTGCAGCTATAAAGTCTGAAGGACAGAATGTCACCTTCCTAACAAACTCCACTGGACTTAAGAAAACAGAAATTATAAAGTCTGAAGGACAGAATGTCACCTTCCAACCGAACATCACTGGACTTCAGATTAGTTCCTATTACTGGACCTTTATGCAAAATAATGAAACAGAGAAAATAATAGACGTGACTGGAGAGATAAAGAAAATTTACAGAAACAAATTTGAAGGTTGTCTGGATACGGATGTAAAAAACGGATCAATCACCATTTTTAACCTCACTCTTTGTTACAGAGGAACATTTAGGGGGCTTTTTTTCAGAGAAGGGAGATTAATTTCTCACCACATCTTTGAGCTGCAGGTCAAAGGTGAGAAACACAAACGACAAAACACTGAAATGAAAGAAAGAGAGAAATCCTGTTTTTACTGTTTTGGCTTCATTTATAATTTTATTGCACCTATAATGTAAATTGTGTTTCTGATTTCTCAGGCAGTGATGAATATACTGAACTGAATATTCTGGTGGGCTCCAATGTTACTCTGAGATCCAAACTGCAAAGACTGGAGGAGGATCAAAATATCTCCTGGTGGTTCGGCAAACTGTTTCCTGAAAGAGAAATCGCCTACAGTAAAACAAGCTCCAGTCAGCCTGGAGATCCTTTTGATAATGTGTCTCTTAATCTAACTAATGGAGACCTGACAATCCTTCAGATCACTAAAAGCTTTTGTGGAAAATACCACTGTAAGATATCGAAGGATGGACATTCATACATTTCAGGAATATATCATGTCACAGTTTACGGTAAGTATTTCAGAAACATCACTGGATCTACTGTAACTCATAAAGCTTTTTTACAGATTCATTAAAAATAATAAATTAACATTGTGTTTCTGACTTTTCAGGCAGTGATGAATATACTGAACTGAATATTCTGGTGGGCTCCAATGTTACTCTGAGGTCCACCCTGCAACAACTGGAGGAGGATCAAGATATCTCCTGGTGGTTCATCCGAGATAGTACTGAAAGAGAAATCGCCAGCAGTAAAAAACACCACAGTAATCATGGAGATATTTTCGATAATGTGTTTCTTAATTTAATTAATGGAGACCTGACAATCCTTCAGATAACAAAAAGCTTTCGTGGAAAATACTATTTTAGGATATTGAAGGGTGGATATTTATACATTTCAGGAATGTATCATATCAGAGTTTACGGTAAGTATTTCAGAAACATCACTGACTCTATTGTAACTCATGAAGCTTTTCTACAGATTCACTACAATTAATAAATTAACATTGTGTTTCTGACTTTTCAGACAGTGATGTGAATTTTCCAGTGGGCTCCAATGTTACTCTGAGATCCAAACTGCAAAGACTGGAGGAAGATCATCTTATCTCCTGGTTGTTCAGCCTAGATAGTCCTGAAAGAGAAATCGCCAACAATAAAAAAAACTCCAGTCATCATGGAGATCCTTTTGACAATGTGTCTCTTAATCTAACTAATGGAGACCTGACAATCCCTCAGATCACAAAAAGCTTTTGTGGAAAATACCATTTTAAGATATTGAAGGGTGGATATTCATTCATTTCAGGAAAGTATCATGTCACAGTTTACGGTAAGTATTTCAGAAACATCACTGGCTCTATTATAACTCATGAAGCTTTTCTACAGATTCACTAAAAATAATAAGAGGAAGATTATATCTAATTTATTTAGATGCATTTCTCTGACAACTCTATAGATATAAAGCAAAGTGGGAACTAGAAATGAATATTGTTATTGAAGATGAAGAGTGGGAAGAGATTTGTGAAAAAGGTTTTAAGATCACCCACAGTCCAGGTTGGAAGGAATTTGACTGAAAATTAAGAATAAGATTCTTCAAAACACCTTCAATATTTCACAATATGACAGAAATGCACAAATTTGTGCTGGATGAATTGTAATCATATTGGGGATTATACTCATTTTTTGGGACTGTCCAGTACTGATTCCATTCTGACAGGGAGTTCAGACAGAAATAAAACAATATTTCAGTTCATGTTACCACTGAACCCACTGCAGTATATATTGGGTTTGACGTCCAGTTACTACAGATTCTGCTACTAGTTGCAAGAAAAATGGTAACTCTGTCCTGGCTCAAGCTTTTACCTCCCACCTTCAACAATGGCAAGAAAGATTGAAGAATGTGTTTAATGGAAAAGATAACAGAAAACTTCATGTAAAAATGGACCCCATACAGAAAGAGTGTATGGGGTCCATACACTCTTTCTGAGTGTATGGGCTTTGTGAGAGAAAAACAAAGCTCCTTATTTTATTTTATTTTTTGGTCCAGAGCAGTTGTTCAATCCAAATCAATCCACAATCCCCTCAAACTTTTTGCCCAACTGCTTCTTTTTTTCTTTTTCCACTTTTGATGTCTTTCAAGATATCCAACCCTTTCAGGGTTATCTTAGGGAGTTTAAAAAGTGTATGGGTCCCAGCTATTTCCTACTTTGGATGGCCACACAGATAAAGATGCTGTGGGTTATAAAAAGCTGTTAGTCTCCTTTGTAGTTCTCTCTCTTTTAATGAAAGACACTGGATATGTGAGTCATGAGAAACTTTCTAAGAAATGGATTTAAATGTTTGCTGAGCTCTTTTATTTTCTCTCTCTTTTGTTGTAGTATGTAAATGCAAGTATAAATATACATATGCATATATGTTGGATTCATAACATTCTTAAGTAAAGAATAAAAAATAAAGAATCACTAAAAATTATAAAAATATAATGATAAATGTACTGAACTGAATATTCTGGTGGGCTCCAATGTTACTCTGAGCTCCAAACTGCAAAGACTGGAGGAGGATCAAGTTATCTCCTGGTTGTTTGGCCGAGATGTTCCTGATAGAGAAATTGCCAACAGTAATTTCACTAAAAGTAATAATGTGGTCTTAATCTCAACTGTATCCTCACTCTTTGTCTCATAAAACTACTGACATCTTGGTAAATCATTTTAAAACTGTTTTTCTTACCATTTCATTTCCAGAACTTCAGTTTTGTTCTGGTGAAATTATTTTGTTGCTTTGATATTTGTAACCATGTCAATAAATTATCAAATTCAACTGTTAGAAGAATAATCCTGAATCACAGACTGGAAACATAAATGACTTTAGTGCAGAAGTTTACAGCTGATTGTCACTAACTTTGCTTCTGTATCATTTATTTTCTATTTCTTCTACTTCATGTTCCTGATTCTCAGTTTGTCCCATGTTTAGTTTTTCCTCAGTGTTAACATTATGAATGATGTAATTTTTTCAAAGGTTTGAAATCAAGACTATCAGAAATAAAAGCTTATCAGTGCAGGAATTGACTGTAACTCCCATCACCCTGACAGGTTCAGTTTGAAAGAGTTTTTCCACTCAGCAGAAAAACAGAAACAAGAAACTAGAGAGAAAAGACAAAAAACAAAAATGGCTGAGAAAATAATAATTTTTAAATTTGTTTTAATATCCTAGCTAATGTAATGAAAAGCCCAGCCAACACTTTACTTGTCAGTTCTGGATATTTAAAATGTTAAACTTTGTGTTTGAATTGATCCTGCAGATTAAATCTGAACCATTGAGGGAAACTGGTTGGTTATTTACCTTCATTTTGTTTTTGGCCAAAAATGATAGAAACACATTAGTTCAACTAAAGTTCAGGGTTCAAATTCATGATATCCTTCTTGGAAAATGGGACAAAAGTTGAAAACTTCTAAGAAATTAAAGATGTAACAAAGTTTAAAACCCTGACAGCTCCTCTGGTTAGTTTTGCATTTGGACGTTGTTTTGTGGGAACTTCATGGTTTCTTCTCCTTCAGATCACGTCTCTGTTCCCAACATCACCAAGTCGACGGCTCCACCAACCAGCAGCGGCTGCAGTGTAACCTGTTCAGTGGAGAACGGGCCTGAAGTGAACCTGACCTGGTTCAGAGGAAACATCAGCTACAGCAGCTACAGCAGCAACCAGAACGTCTCCATCCTCACTCTGCTGCTGCACATCCAGGCGGAGGATTCATCCAACTACAGCTGTCAGGCACAAAACCCCATCAGTGAGCAGAGAAAACCTCTGGACTCTCAGCAGCTGACATGTCATAATGCAGGTAAAAGAGTTTATTAAAGTCTGGACAACATGCAGCTCAGTTCCTCTGTTCTGATCGACATCGAGGCTGAAAACGATCAGAAAACAGATTTATTGATAAATTCCTCCTGCAGATTCTGATGGAAATCAGGACATTGTCTCTGGATTAGAATGAGGCTTTACCTGATCAGATGTGTTTCTCTGGATTAATTTCTATTTTATTAAGTTTGCCTAATGATAATTAATTTTTGCTGGTTTACAGGAACGGCTGAGCTTTGGGTCGTATCACTGAGTATTGCTGCCAGCCTGGTCATCATTGCTGCAGGTTTTTTCATCCATCGCAAATGGAAAAGAGGTAAATATGGAAAATCTTTTTGATCATATTTGCTTTATTATTCCTTTAATATTATCCCCTGCTGATGATATTTCATAACACCAACAGGTCGTCATGTTGGAGATCCTCAAAGATCTCAGTCAAACCGAGAGACGTCGCCTCAGAACTGCATCTCCTCTCCGGTAGATCTATGAAAATATTATCTAAAAATTTTAATCATTTATCATGTTTGTTAAATTTCTTGCGTCAACAAAAAGCAAATATCTCTATATATATTGGATTATTTTTGGACTCTATTACCAAGCTGTATTATTTTATGTTTTCAGAGAAGTGAAGAATTTCTGCTGCAAAACATCCAAGGATCAAATTATGAGACAGTAAACTGACGTAGTTTACTGACCTGCTCCACCCAAAGGAACTGATGGAGAATATCGACCGCAGAGAGAAACTGAAGATAAATAATTCAATATCATTTTATTTTAATCTTTGAGTTTACCTGCCAAGGGAGTTTACAGCTATCTTGCTGGCTGCTGTTTATATCTCTCCGACCAGCAACAACAGTGAGAGGAATGCAGCGCTAAATGAACTGTACCAAGCCATCAGTGAACAACAGACTGCACACCCAGACGGTTTTCTCATCTTGGTCGGAGATTTCAACCATGCCGACCTTAAGTCTGTTCTTCCAAAACTCTACCAACACGTAGATTTCCCAACAAGAGGGAACAACATCTTGGACCTGGCCTACACAACACAAAAAGGAGCATACAAAGCAACCCCATTACCGCACATCGGACTCTCTGATCACCTTACTGTTATGCTAATGCCAGCATACAGGCAAAGTGTGAAAGCCATCAGAACTGTTAAAAGGGACATCAGGGTGTGGCCAGAGGGGGCTACAGCTGCTCTCCAAGACTGTTTTGAAAAAACGGACTGGAAGATGTTCAAACAGGCAGCTACCCACAATGGCCACACAGACATCGAGGAGAACACAGACACTGTGACCTCCTTCATCACAAAATGCATTGATGATGTGACTGACACAAAAACCATCATCACCCGGGCAAACTGCAAACCATGGCTAACAGGTGATGTCCACAAGCTGCTGAGAGCCAGGAATGAAGCCTTCAGAGCTGAGGATGAACAGGGCTTAAAAACAGCAAGAGCCAACCTGTCCCGTGGCATCAAGAAGGCAAAACGAGAGTACACAAACAAGATAAGTACACACTTCAAAGACAGCAGAGATGCACAGAGCCTATGGCGAGGTATCC
>CAEFZY010044249.1:0-21098 GCA_903066815.1 Brachyrhaphis roseni
GAAGGCAAGCAAAGAAAAAACAAAACCGTCACCCCTGAACTTTATTATCCCGGGCCATGTGGGAACCCCCAAAGCAAAAGTAAGTAGGACCTGGGCCCCCCCCCCCCCCCCCATTTGGAATGAGGAAAAAATGTAAAACAGAGACAAGGCTTTGAGAGAATGTGGCCATCTCAGATTATAAAAAAGCAGGTGGACGTCTGAAGTTAGCAGGTTTGGTGTCACACAGAAGGCAATGACAACAGTTGGAGGACTCTTTAGAGCACGGCTTCCCGCAAAGCACCCAATCTCTATATTTTTCTCTGACGCACACTGCGCACATAAACACATACCTGTGCAAGGAGACACTCAAATACATAAACAAACACACGTTATTTACAATACTTAAAGTATTTGGTGAAAGGTTAGAGGAGGCGTGACTGACCTGCTCACTCATAATTAAGAGCCTAGGAGAGCAGAGCCTTTAGGCCAGCAGGGGCCCTGCCCAGACGCACTCCCTCAGACTGCGCTGTTTATGTTTCATTAGAGCACAATTATATGTCGCATCCCTCTCTCGTACAGCATCTCGCTCTCACACACTTTCCCTGATTCTCTCTTGTGGGGCTTTTTCACTCTCGTCAGGAGGGAACAACATGTGCTAGGCGTCATTGAGCAATGAGCATATCCTTATCGCAGGTCAAACAAGCTGCTGAGAGGCCCTTCTCCACACACAGAGCAGGAGTGGACAGTGAGATTATAGAATAGAGAGAAGAAAATTATGACAGACGGATAGTGGATGTAGGAATGTAGCAAAGGGGTTTTTGGACAAGGGAGGAAGAGAAAGGCGGAGAGTCTTCCAGGAAGAGGTGGTCAGCTCCTAAACTGCAACACCACAAAGAAATTAGCAACATAGAAGTTGGAAGTAAAAATGACAAAATGTTGTGATAAATATTACATACTGAAAAAAATTCAGGTGCTAGTTATAATTGAGAGCTTTTCTTTACAATTAGCTTTTTTTTTTCAACTGAGCTTTTCAACTTAGATTCTTTTACAGCAATTTTTTTCACCTCAAAGAAAAAAGAACAACATAAAATTAAACTTTTCTAAAATTCCACTTATCTAGGAATGCAACATCACAAAAACATTTTAATCACATTGACATAGCTGGTGAAAACACGTGTCCCTACCATTTATGCGCGACTTTTGGAGGGATTGTAATGTTTTTTATTAGCATTCACAGGAAGCATGTTTTTTTTTTTTTTGCTTTTTTGTTTATTTTCTTGGAAAATACCAGCATTTTGAGGATCCTAGGTTGTATGAACATTTAAGAAGAATGTGAATACACACAATAAGTCAATTTGTCACACTTTCTGATGTCTTCGCTCAGAGTCGAGTCATAAATCCATGTTACAAAGATCAACATGTTATAAGCTATTATGCAGGGGTGAACAATCGATCCTGTTATCCTCAAGTTAAACTTTGAGGAAGAAAAAGTAGTGCTGTGCTTTGAGCAGAGTAACTGCTAGGTTATCCAATACATTTGTTTTATGTTTGTTTCTATTATTACAATATATAAGAAGTGACAATAACTGTTCTTAGCTTTTTCATGTTTTGTACTCATAAATGACAGAGTTCAGAGGTTCCTTTAAAGCCCTGTACACTAAGGAATCTTTTTTTTTAATAAAATGGGTTGTTTTCAAAAACACCGCTATCCACATGGGTCCGTTTTCAGAAATAATTTCATCTGCATGGAAGGACAGCTGTTTTTACTTCCCTCCAGACCAATAAGTGGTGCTATACAAAAATTACAAAAGACAAACTGTGAGTAAAGTCTTTAATGAGATTCTGCAGTAACTGAAGCAGAAACATAAATATATAATCCAGCTTTGTTGTTGTGCCTTATTTTTCTTTCTATTTTTTTTTTTAAAGTGGTGCACTAACTCTTTAGCATATGTTAAGAACATATTCTTAGGTCAAAAATACATAAAACATTAAAAAGAGGTAGATAGTTGTGATTTCAGACATTCATGTTCTTGTTTTATCGCAGAGTAGTTTTCTTAAATTGTCAAGTATTTAAGTTTAGGTCACTTGTGGTTTTAAAAAGTACTGATAAGTCTGGTCTTATGGGATGACAGAAAAATAAGTAAAAAAATCAAAGAACTGAACACAAGGAAAAGTTGAAACGTTAGATATCTGTACTTAATGTATCTGTTATGAGAATTAATATCCTATAAATCAATATTTAATGATCACTGTTGTTTATTTCTCTCGGTTGTCATCAAACGTGCGCAGGGATGCTCACACATTGGAGTCATTGGGTCTAGACAGCCAGTCACAGTGTTAACCCCCGACCATGACCGGAGGGCAAAAGCTACATGCCACAGACCCACCCAACGTCACCGCAGTGGCAACACAACATGCAGCTGTAACAGAAAACACACACTCACACAGAAGATAAATAATTTCCATCCCTCCGAAGGTTGCCGTTAATTTGATCTCAGGAAGATTGCGGGAAAAGCTGAGACTGTTGCCGCAAAATGACCACAATCCACTCTGAGGGTTCAGTCTGAGTCAACAACCACAGGTGGCAGAGTCAAAATGTTAGGAGGCAGATAAGTTTGACAGTGGAAAGTATGTGCAAAAGACTTATCAGAGGAGATGACTGTAAGTCTAGAGTTGTGCTCACCTTCTTTTGGATTATCTGAATAGTTAATAATCTTTTTCTTTACTCATGTCTCACTCATTTCTCCTTATTTACTATAATAATATTCTTTGCTGTCTCGGTAATTGTCATTTTGTTTCTGCCTCTCCAGCTCCTGGCTTCCCCCCCCCTCTTTTTTTTTTTTTCCAAACATTTCCTGTGAGATCAGGAAAGCCCCTTCAGACAAACAGCCACAGTTTGTCCATCCAGTCCTCCCTGCCTCTCGCTTCACTCTATCTGCTTTGTCCAGCAGGCAGTGTAAACACACAGGGCGGACTACAGCTGGCGTAGAGGCAGAGCTGTGTGTGTGTGTTGAATAGGTGTGTACATATTTATGCGAGTGCGTACAGGAACCCTTTGTAAAATTAGAAATGACAAGACATTGACCAAATTATGTGTGGAGCAGAGTTGTTTGAGCCATTAGAGACCAAAGGATTGAGACACTGCTGAACATTTAGAGACTCTGGATCTTGTGGGCTATTGAATGGCTCATTAAGTGTGTGGGGGTGGGGGTGCACGTGTGTGAGTGTGGCCTTGTATTTTATACATTTAAGTCCCAATTTTTTTAACAAATACTATGCTATGGGGACAAAATGAATGTAAGTCAATGGAAAATAGAAAGACATACTGTATGCGTGTGCGGGCATGTGCGGGGTGTGTGTGTACATGCACAGATCCAGCTGTCACAGCCTCATGCAGTGCTACACAGGAAATCAAAAGTTGGCGTGAGATCTCCACAATCAAAGCTTATGTTAAATCAAAGTTTTGCTGTTGACCTCTGGCGTGTATTTTTAGCTCAATGTGCTGGATTGAATTTATGTATGCGTATCTGCACTCCTGCGCTATGTAGCCCCAAGAAACCTTGTGTTTGCAGAAGGAAATACCTTGACAGGTTTCTGGAACACCCGTTTGGGTAGTCCTTTCCATCTCCCACTTTCCTCCCTCTCCTTCTCTCCATCTCCTTCCTTCTTTCGGTAATGTTTTAGTGTTATTTTACACTCACGCCCTTCCTCTGGCTCAGAGCAACACTCTCCCTCCCTATAATTGGTGTTATATGACTGCCATTCGGCAATCAAATTTTCTGGACCTGGATTAAGTGAAAAATGATTGTCTGATTCTGAGATTTTGCTTATTTTTTTGTAGCACTGGAAAAGGTATTAATAAACGTCAAACATTAATGCTTCAGAAAGTAAAAGTGAAGGTTTGCCTTTCTTTAGAGAATATCGATATGTGCACAATTATTAGGCAGCTACTATTGTGTGGAAATTTTACGTGACTAAATAAAAAAGCATTACTTTTTTGCTTTTGTCTATTTGAGTGAGAATCATAAACAACTTAAAACTTTTCTGACACTCAAAAGTGTCAGAGATCAACATAGCCACCCTTCTTTTCAATGTCGGTGATAACTCTTCCATTTATGGAGTTTGTTAGTTTGTGCAGTAGCAATCACATCCTCCCATACTGTTCAGAGAAGTGGACAGTTTTCCTTCTGTTTCAGAACTACCCACTAGTTTTCAATTGGGTTCATGTTTGGTGAGTAACGGGGCCGTGTCATAAGCCTTTAAATCTTTAACGCTTTCACTGCATAAAGATCACTGTCTTTCTGAAAGATGCAGACCTTTCCCTGCACCTCTGCTTGAAGAAAGTGTCTTAACATAAACCTTACAGTTTCTCAATGGAGTTTAGGTCGGATGGGTATGCTGACTGTTCAAGGTGGCCATTAAACATTTGGGAAGGCTGTGCCTCTGTGAGAAGATTAATTGTTTGAAATTCCAGCTTTCCCTGCCTAACTTTGATTTGTTCTTGGCAGGACATTTGCCCAAAGTTATCCATCAGTGTATAAATGTGTGCAAGTCCTAGAATGCAGCTAAGTTTGACAGTATTGTAAAGTACTTTGAGTTTTTTGGTATGACTGGAAAAGGACTAAAGTTCTGTTCATTTTTATTTGAAACCAAGTACTGGCTTTGGCTGTGTGGGCAGATTCAAAATTCTTCTGGAAATAAAATCTGCATCAGCATAGAGCTTGTCAAGAGAAGGAAGCATGAAGTGCTGTAAGATTTCCTTGTAGTTGCCTGCGCTGGCTTTGGAGTTGATAGAAGACAGTGGAGCAATACCAGCAGTGCCCCAAATCATCACTGACTTCACATTTTACCTCAAACAACTTGGATTCTGTACCTTTCCCATTTTCTTTTAGACTTTGTGACCTTGATTTTTAAATTACATAAAAAAATTTCTTCTGAGTGTAAAGAGAATGTTGGACTGCTAAGGAACAAGCCAGTCGTTTGTTTTAGCTTTCTACTGATGTGGTTGGACTTTGTGAACAGTCAGCTTATTTAGCAATTAGCAAATGAGGCTTAAGTTCTTTATACAGAATGTAACATTCTACATTTCCATAATTGTGTTTGCCATAGCCTTGCATTTTTGTCTCAAAGTTAGCTTTTTAGGCCTTGCAATAATGACAGTTTGGAAGAAAAAAAAGATTTTTCTTGTTTTCAGTAACGATGTGACATAACAATTTTTGTGCATTGCATTGATAATCTCCTTTTTAGATACACTGTTTGAGGGACTGTGAGGTTTGTTGCAGAGCATATAGCTGTCTCTTGATTAGATTGTTTTTTTGCTTTTCTTTTTAGCATTTTTCCTCTCACTAATTGAAGAAGGTATCTTATCATTTTTATTCTACTTAACGTGTTACAGTAATAAAATATATAACACAGGGTGTGCTGTGGTGGCGCAGGGGGTTAGCACGCCCCACGTTTGGAGGCCATAGTCCTCGACGTGGACGTTGCGGGTTTGACTCCCGGTCCCGACGACCCTTGCCACATGTCTCCTCGCCCTCCTTCCTGTCAGTCTACTGTCAAAAAAATGCAAGCCACTAGTGCCGCAAAAAAACAAATATATATATAACACTTCCTGATATATAACAAGATCCTTTAATTTCTGTCTTTATTGTAGCATGGATTGAATTATACTGTGGTTTAAAAGTAATTTTATTTATTTATTTTTTCAGATTTGTGAATATTTTAATTGAATTTTTGTAAAATTTTAAATTACTTGGCCATTTGACTGCTCAAATTCTTAATATTTTTGCTAAACGTTTATTTGAAAAATTAAGTCTTTCATTTAGTAATGATTTTTTTATGCCATGTCTTCAATGATTGCATAATAATTTTCCCTTTGTTTCACTTTTCCTTATACTTTTTGTCTTCTCTTTTTCTACACAATCTCTGCCACCGGCAGTTTAACAGTAAACTGGAAAACGCTCACATTTTTGCGTGACAGACATAAAGATGTGTCATAACGATGAAAGGTGGCCTTCCACAGAACTCAGAACCAGGAACCAGGAAGCTCTGCTCAAAGATCACAGGATGTAAAGCAACCTTGTAAAGCAACCTTTACAAGGTTGCTTTACATCCTTGTAAAGCAACCAAGGATGAGCTTTACAAGTCACTTACGTTTAGTCATTATGAGGTCTGGGAAGTTGTCAGAAGGCGAGGTGGACAAGCAGGTCGAAAGAAAATGTTTTTGCCTTTTTAAATTACAGTCAAAATTAAGGTAAGGACTACATGCAGAAGGAGCGTGGAAGGAGTTGATCTGGAGTGCGTAACTAGTTTTGTGCTAAAAGGTCAAAGTCAGGCATCTGATCTGAAATTAAAATGAAGTGTTGCTCTTCCACCGGTCCCATCCCGCTCCACCATGAAAAGAGGGAGCTTATGTGCCGAATAAGAATAACACCACCTGTGTACACACTTTGCCCACATTTCTTGCTGTTTTATGTTTTTTTTTTTGGATTTTTCATAAAAGTATGTTCCTGTAAACATAGGAAATTTATATATTACAACATCTGAGGAAGTATCCACAGCACAGTGTTTCTTTTGCATTGATGGAAGTTAGTCACTCTACTTCTGAGGCATCACCTTCATGAGCTCCATATGTTAAGACAGCTGTATTTTAATGTGGTCTCTGATTGCTTTTGTAACTATTGCTCCATCATTGAAATAACCTGTTCCAAATCACTATTGCAAAGAAAAGCGGAATTAATTGACCTGGTAATAAAAGTCAGAGAAACATTGTTTCTTGTGTTGTTGGTGCACATTGGTTTTAAAGATCCTCATTAGTCATACATCTTTTTTAAAGTAAATTCATGTTATGCTAGAACCCAATATCAGGCGAGCTGTGTTTTTATTAGCCAGAAGAGAAACTCAGGATAAACCTAATCTTTTAGAAGGAGGCATGAGAGAACCAGGTGGAACCAGCTTTCCACTTTGCTTTCCCCCAGCTGGTTTGAGTTGCATACTCTACTGCTCCCTACACCCTCACTCATTCAACGACTTCATGCTGTTGAATCTTGATGCTAGTTGAGAAACATGGGAGTTGACATGAGACAATCCTTGTAGGATCTTTGTAAATGAGAAAACAACAAAAAAAAAACTATTTTATTCTTTCTGGAATAAAGTTGGCACTATTTTCTAAAAAGTAACAATAAATTACCCCTCGATTAGATGTGCAAGGCATTAAATGAAAGATTAAAGAAGATAAAATGTACGACGGCCTTCCTATCATGACATTAAACCTTAAAAGAAAAACATTTCATTGTACATCTACAAGGGAGGACATAGTTCAAATGCAATCAAATTTTTTCTACTATACATAACGTTGTCCTCTGTTAATTCAAACGCTGTTATTGTATTAAACATGCTGTGATATTCAAGCAGACATAATCGTTGTGTAACGTCGGTCAAACTGAGGGTAGTTTCCATAAAACTACATTTACATCAGGTAGCTACATTTTTTCGACACTAGAAATATTCCCAAACACTCATGTTTGTTTTTACTTTTTTTAGTTTCACCATGCCTTCCTGACTTAACTCTATGTTGTAATGAGTGAGTGTTTGTGGAACTGACAACTCAATAACTGGAAGAGAGCAACTAAAAAGCTGTTGAGACGTGGATGGGCTCCAGCACTGGGTTAAATGGGGAAGCAGGTGAATGGCTTCCTGCCAACAGAAAGTGCCAGCTGCAGAATATAGGGCAGAAAGGTGTCCTTCCCCAGCTCCTCTGTGTAAGAAACCAGCCCATGCTTTTTATCTCCTGTCCCAGTACCCTCCACTGCAGCAGGACTACTTTTCCACCCCAAGGAATCCAGCTGCTTTAAGGATCCTGCCCTCAATTGCTCCCTGCCTCTATCACAGTAGAAAACAACCATGTTCCAAACAGAAGAAGGCGACTATGTCAATTAAATGGTATGAACTGTAAGCCCCAAATCACGCACACATGTTTTGCACTCTCAGCTACCTCGTCTCTCTCTTTCTCTCTCTCTCTCTCTCTCACTCCCCGTTGTGTCTATATGTTGGCTGGAGCCGTGCAGCTTTATGGTTTGTGTGTGCCGTGACAGTGTGAAAGGCACAGGAAGGAAAGGCCACACTTCCTCCGATGCTCCCGCTGCTGTGGACCAGAGGAGATAAGAACACACACATACACACACATGAATGCACACCCAGCCATTAACAAACAATCACAACACAGATCCATGCTGTCTGCATTAACACCCCCTCCCTTCTCCCTGCCTCCCCTGCAGATCAGCTTCCATGCGGTTTGGCCTTAACTCCCTGCACAGCCCCGCCTCCACCTTCATCCCACATTTTTTGGTTTGGTTTCATCCAGAAAATTATTTGCACTCCAGAGACTGACTCAAAGTGTTCCAAGGGCGTTTTATGGCTGTTAGTAAAGGTAAATTATCACTACATTAAGACTGATAGAAAGTAGTTGTCCAAAAAACTGAAAGAAGTTCCTAGAAATTGGATATGTTGTGATTTTAAGGGTTGAGACTGATGCTGGGAGTGCATCTCGCTGTTTTCTGCTGTGTATGTCCGCTGACGTAAGCCCCTCTATCTGATGATGCCCTTCTAATCCCCACAGTGATGTGTCATGAATATGGAGTTTAAGACTCAAATCCCCAGGGGATACATAGGCTATAGATAGCTTGTGCCTTCCTCATACCCATACACACATACGCATGTGTGCACAATGTTAGCAGAAGTCCAATGCTGGGACACACTTCACCTGACCCGTTTGAAGTTGGAGAGGAAGAAGGCACTAAAAGGTGATTAGAAATCAAGGAACATAGTTAAAAGGAATTACTAGGGAGTGCAGAGCATAAAGAATAGTGCTTTTGGAGAAGATGTTTGACTGATCACCTTTGATGTTATTTGATGAACTTTGAAATTTTAATCTTTATTTTTTTTAGTCTCATTGCTGTAAATTATTCTGCATTCATGTTTGGTAATAAAACTTAACTTTGGATGGTACTTTTACTAAATGAGAGTCAAAATTCAATATTCTTACCATCAGTAACTTTGACTTAAAGAAGAATATCTTGTTGATGCAGATCAACACAGGAATGATATTGTCATCCTAGAGTAGCCCTGCAGGTTCAACAAAATGCAAAAGCAGTGCAACAACAAAAACCACAATGAAAGTATAGCATAAAAAATGTTTGAGCACTTTGGAAGAGTCATAGATCACTGAACTTTCATGAGGCAAATAAAAAAAAGAAGAACTTAAGGCCAAGATACACTGGATCCGATTTGGCATACCATCCTGTTGGATCAAATGTTACTCATCAGTTAGAACAATTTAAAGTTAATAGGACCTCACAGACTGCTACCAATTCTCTGCGACTATTTCTTCGAATGACCAACCAAGATGGACCTGGTGTGTATTTTGATCAGAACTACACAGTAATTTAATGGAAACTTCATGAGTGGGACAGGGAGTGAGATACGGTGTCAAAGTAAAACACATCCGCTTTGGGGAAAAATACAAAAGAAACTCATGCAGCCCCCCTTCACTCATCCCAATAAAACCTGAGCACTTATTCCTGGTATGAGCTCAAAAGTACAGAAAAAAAAAAAAAAGCGCAAAACGGCGATCTTGTTTGAGCTTGTTTGACCAGCAACTTCAACTTTGAGTTACTGGCTTGTGTTTATGCTGGCGGGTTTTCTGGTACATATGTGAATACACCATCTCATGAGGCCAGTGGTTCATAGACAGATTGTTAAGTTGGAGATTGTATGTCAATAAAAAATCGGACTCGGACACAAGCGGTGTCTCTTGGCCTTTATGTTGTGAGGTCAAAAAAGCTGTAAAGCATTCTGAATGTAATCTTTTGTTTTATATAAAACAAAGGTGCAAAAAGTACATGTGGACATAACAGGAACTGATATTGTACAAAATACACTATCTTTGCTTTTAGACATGTCAAACATGTTTTAGATTACGTGATATAAATATGCAAACAGTCTTAGGTGTTCAATTTCAATTTAATATTAAGCAAATAGTTTTGACTGACAATTAGTGCAATAAGTATTGCATTTGAATTCAACGTGCCTGTTATAAAGTTTGAGGGCAGAGAAAACTGTTTCAAGATAATATTGCTATTGGAACCACATTGAAAACGGACACATGGTGAAACAAGAGGAAGTAGCCAAAGAAAGCTGTCAGGAGAGCAGCACGTGACAGATCACAGTCTTTTGAAACTCTGAAAGACATAAATTTAGATTGTGGTTCACCAATATTTTTGAAAAAGTTGAACTTGCGACCAGCTGCACTGTAGTAAGTGTTTATGGGACTGTTGCGTGAAATTCCAATTAAACACACTGAAGCCGTTACGGGATTGAATGTAAAAGTGTTCAACTACTTTTGCAGAGCACTGTAGCAGAACCACATTACGTTTATATCTGAAAGACTCTCAAGAGCAGGTCTACAGAGATATTAAATAAGCAATAAAAACCATTTGTTGTCTATATCAAACTTGTGTTTAAGATGGCTTTAACCCACCAAAGATCTATTTCAATCATGGGAAAAAGATGCACCTGAAAAAGTTTGGTCCCCAGAGATTTAACATAGTTCTTAAGGCAACTATGTTGCCTCAGCTAAAATACTGGCGCAAAACACCTAAACATTTAAGAGTTAAAGCCCTGAAAGAGAAGAACTTGTTTTGGTTGCATGAATGGCACACACATAAATTTAGACAGTTGTTTTTAATGTCGACTCTTATCAAGGAGCAATAAAGCCAACACAGACTTCAAATTAAATAAGCAAAACAGAAAAACTGTGAACAACTCACTTCTTTGGATAGCAAACAACAAGACATCAATCGTCAGTGTAGTGACATCTGTACTAATGCAACTGATATTAGTGATGACCACAGCAAGGAAAGATCCCTGCTTCAGTAAATTTGAACTTCCCTTTGTTCTTAAAGCTATTGGAAAGCATTGAATGACACGATATCCTGAGAATTAACTACTCTGCAGTTAATTCATTTTTCTTCAAATAGTGTTTCTTACTTCATGGTAATAGCTCTGCAGCATGTATTGCTTAGTAGGTTTAGATGAGCTTGAAGTGCTCTTTTATATTAATCCAGAATAACTTTCAGTTCCAGAGAGAAAGGTCATTGTGGTCTAGAACACACAGATTCATATTGTATGTGACAAAAGGCATAATGTAAGTTTAATCACACTCCCGACTTACCCTGACTTATCCAGACACGTGCACACACGCACACACTAATGTATCCCACCACACCCCGTAAGCCTGCCAACCCATATGGCTTGGGGATAATAAACTGAACAGCCAGCAACATGTCTCCTTCACTCCAGAGCCAGGCAAGCCAAAGGAATGCACATCCCTCCAGTTAACCCCTGCTCTATATCTGCCTCTTTTCCCCTTCTTCCTCTGCTTGTTTGTCAGTATCTTTCTTTTCCTGCTTGTCTGTGAGACACCCGGCTAAAGACCCCTCCGTTGAAGTGAGAAGGTATGTGTCTGAGTGTATGTTGGCATCCCAACATGTGATTGTGTGAACGATATGTGCCAAAGAAACCAGTTGGACGAGTCTGTGAAGCGCTTGCCCTTGGGACGGAGGGAAAAGGAGGGAAGTGGGATGGAAAAAGAGAGGGAGTCTAAGGATGAAATAAAAAGAAAAATAAACAGTGGAGTGAGGGAGAGAAGGAAAGTGTTCTTCGAATAGGGAGAAGAGTTGCTCTCATAAAAGGTATTTTGCAGGATCTCCTGCTTTCGTTTCTTTTTCTAAAATGTCACATGTGGATACAGACCAAACACCTCTCCCTTGTCTTTTCCCTTTTCCGCACCTGCCCCCACCCTCTGTCTTCTTCTGTTAGGCCCCCCACCGTCTCCTTGGTGCAGTGGGACAGCCAGCGAGGCCTGCAGCATAAGTGCTAAGCTTGGGACTGGATTTAGAGCGTGGTTGCTCTCGGTTGAGCGGGATCCAGGCCCCCCGAGGGCTCAAGGGTGGAAGCGGAGGGTGGAGAGTGGGGGCTGAGGGATTCGGGAGGGGAGGGAGGGGTGGTTTAGGGCAGAGAGGGAGGAGAGCAGAGGCAGGAACAGCAGCACAGTTCTGGATCACCTTCAAAGAGCTCTAGTCCCAGCAGAGAGACTGGATTCCTCTGTGGAGAGAGGGAGAGTAAAGGGGCAGAGTGTAGAGGGAGAGAAAGAGGCAAAGACATGGGAGACAAGACGAAAGTGTGAAAAGAGAGCCGATTGGGTTGTAACTTCTTTCCCACTCTTTCACTGTCTTCCTCCCTCCCTCTTTTTCTCTCTTCGGCATGCGTGCACTTGCCCTTCATACAGAGGGATACACTCAGATGATCTATCTGTGTGCTGGAGCAGGGAGACATGGGAAATCTGGCTTACACAAAGGCATCCTTGTACCTGCCTGGCGCTTCCTTTTGGGACCATCATCTGTATATCTGTGGCTATGTTTGTGTGCAGGAGTTTACCTTCACTGGCCTCACCATCTCTAAAAAAACATTCTTTTGACATGCACATGTGTGTGCTTGCAGGTGTTCTGCAAAGGTCCAAGGACATGGCAGAGCACCATCAAGGTGAATCATTCCTCTTCAAGGGGAGGAAGATTTATACGATCTGACCATAATATGCGCATGCCAGTTCACAATCCCTCAGATTTATTCCAGTTGAGCTTTGCAAATTTGCTTTTTTGTGAATTTAAGGACCAGCAGCAGACTTTATAGTTAGTTGGGGGGTGTGTGTTTGTGTGTGCACATCATTGACAGACCTTCGAACTGAGTTTGGGGCAGCAGTTTGTTTAGCATCAATTAGAGCCTCTGTGTTCCTCAATGCAAGCGTGAAGGGAGAATTAACGTGCAGTGGCACATTCCCATCAGCATATTACTACACACAGCATATCAGCTGGAACACTACAATGTGTGTTTTTGTTGCTGCATTTTTCTTGGTGACTGTGCGTGAGCGTTTGTGTGAGTGCATGCGCATTTGTTCAAATGACCCAAATGAGAAAGTTCTTTATTTTTTTTTTCTTTTTGCCATCTCTGTCCTCCTCCCCTTGCTTTGGTCTCTCTTTCTCTTTCAAGGACCATGGCCTGACCACAGCCATTTCCCTCCGCCTCTGCTCTGCCTTCCAACACACAGCACATACTTTCCATAGAACATGCATTTAATGGGAGAGAAAATATATAGATACTTGAGAAAGTCTCTTGTAAAGAGAACTTGCTGTCTTGGCACACTACGATTGAAAAACACATGTGCAGAATCTTTCATGTTGATTCTTCTCAATAAATTTTGTCAATTTTCTATAGAAATACAGAGTTACATTTGACCCAATTTAATCAAAACTGACATTACAGACATCTGAAATAAAGGTAAATAGAAAAATATAGTTTCTATGTTTTTTTTGTTTTGTTTTTTGTCTGGCTGTTCAGTTGTGGTTGCTATACAGTGGGAGGAAAAGTGTTTGCCCTCTCCCAGATTTCTAATGTTTTACTTTGTTGCCCCACTTCAATGCTTCAGAGCAGAAAAACAAATGTTGATGGCAAAAATAATTTAGGAAAAAAAATGCAGTTTTAAAATTATGACTTTTTCAAAAAAAAAAGAGAGAAAAAGTTATTATATATATATAGGACGTTTGTCCAACTTTTCTTGGCAGAAGCATTTTATTACAACCACATTGGAGTCTTTTCTAGCAAAATCTACCTGACTAAGATCATGTCACAACTTCTCAGTCAGACCTAGTTGTATACTAGGTCACTCTAAGACCTTATTTTAGGTTTTTTTTGTGCAATTCAGGGATCGACTTGCTGCTGTACTTTGCATCATTATCCTTTGGGGGCTTGATCGTAAGGTTACACACTAACAGCCTGACTTTCCACCAGTTAAAGCAAGTCCTCCAAATCCTGAAGCATCAAAACATTCCCAGACCATCACACTACCACTATCATGTTTGATTGTTGATATATATCTGACCAAACAAACAAAATGAAGTGAGCCTTTGACATGTTAACTCTAGAGATAGGCACCAACCTCCACATGATGTAAAATTGGACTAAGTGGTAAAGAAACTGATGGATGGAGAGTTTTCCCCTCAATGTGTAATAGTTGGAACAACTATTATTATTAGTGTTGCCTTCTTCTTATCCATATTTGCAATTCATAGTCTGGCTTTCAGAAAACTGCTTTCCATCTTTCCATTTTCTGTCTCTACTAAATCCAGTTCCTAGTTATGCAATGGGATGGGAATATATCAGTCTAATGCAGGTCAAACACATAAACATACAAGACAAATATACACACTTTATGTACACGCGCTCACACCCAGGCATAATTAGGGTAGCTAATTAAACTAACCTGCACAGTTTTAGATTATGGAAGAAAACCAGCGGACCTGGAAGAAAATCAAGCATATGTAGCAGACAGAGAATATTCAAGCTCAAGATAGAAAGGGACAAGCTAAGATTTGTAACAATGTGCCAAATTTGTAAAAAAAAAAAAAAAAAAAAAGTTATGTGAACGTCTTCTTACCCAGAATTCATTTCTTACTAAGCAAACACACATCTATCTTTAAATGTTTTTTTTTTTATTGAGGATATTTACATAACTTCCTTTGAACATAAAACAGCATTAAGATTTATGATGAAATTATCTATGCCCAATCTTTGCATTAGATTATTTGAACAGCTGATGTTAGAGGCTTGTTTAAATCTTAAGAGGCATAAACTTTACCAATGTTAAAGCCGTGTTCAACCAGCTGACTCCAAGACAGGCTCAATGATTGACTATCTGCTTCTGCATTGTGAAGAGCACCAATATTTTTGCTTTCTTTCTGTTTCATTACTAATGGCACATAAAATAAAGCAACCAGACACCTTTATAAAAATATTAGCATTATTTAATAAGATTACATGTATTTGTTGAAAGTTCCCTGAAAAATAAAATATACAATACCTCAAAGTTCATTCAAACAAAAGTCCGAACTGACTTTCAAGATACAGTTCTGTGTAGTTCTTGTAAAGACAGATAGATTTGACATAAGGTAGATGATGAAGGCATAAAACAATTTTGAGGACGTGAACCAGTTTTGACCACGTGAGATTTGTTCTAGACATGAGAATGAAAAGTGAGCAACTTTATTCAAATCCAGCAGGCAACTGCTTTCTAATTTCTTTCTCTGTGATAAGGAATTGAAAACTTAAGCCTTACCTGTTTGATTTGTTATGAGATAGTGGTGAATTGGTGCACTAAAAGCAGACAAACAAGTTGAGACCTGTTATGCTCTGAGTTGTTCCATGTTTGAGAATATTGAAAGAAAAGCTGAAAAAGTTCCCAGGGTGAATTATACACATTATATTATTGTATTTTAGCACTGAAAGATTCAGTAGATGCAGTAATAAAAATTGTATTTTGACTGATCTTTAGATTCTCAAGGTTCTGGGCTAAAACTCCAAGTTATAACGAATATTTATCACGTTTTTACAACTTTTCCTTTTTTAATTGTCTTCAGACCTTTATAATACAATACAACTCAAAGTTTAAAATAGAAAATATACAAAAAAGAAAAGAAAAAAAGTTAAAGAAATGGAGCAAGCACAAGGTAGTTGAGAATGTAGCCAAATGTTGTCAATAAGTAAAGAAGTGTAGGCCTACAATACAACCACAGGCATCATTGGCATAATGCTAAAGTCACAATGGAAAGGCTTTTAGTTTTGTTATCAGAAAGGTGTCCCAACATAAGGAAGGTATGCTAACTCTCTTGCGGTCTTAAGACCCCATGAGAGTCTCACTGATCTTATGTGCGCTTTTATACAATTTTAGTTTTTTGTTTTTTGTACGACTTTGGGAACTGATGATCTGATGGGACAATCCCCTGCCCTGGCTTTCCCACTGTCTGACTGTGACATTTGTTCCTCCTGAGCGTCATGCTAAGACCACATGAGGTTTAACTGACAACCGCTTTAAAGCTCAACAACATCATTGTTGCTTTGTTAGCCAAACAGCATGATTTCTGACTAAATCTTTGTACATAACAGACAACATCCATAATTTCGGCCATTCTTACATCATGGGATCAAAAGACAGGGACTGATAAATTGAACAGTCTTACAGTTTTGGTCCAGGCTGCTACAACTTTTTCCATGTTTTATTGCAATACTGTTGTTTTTTTTTATATGGATAAATTGTTGAATTGCCAGTATGTCTTGTTTCTTAAAACTTTAATCACACAATCCAAGAAAAGGATTGTGTAATAACACACAATAAGTGTGTGTTATTGTGTGTGGCCCACACACAATAACACACACTACACTCTCCTACTTAACCCATAAATCCCTTTGTCTGACAAATGTAGCATCATTTCAGGTGAAATAAAATCATTATTTTCAACTGTAAATGTACATTTCTAAGAAGCCTTGATGCAACAAAGAAAAGCTTCCTTTCCATTTTGCTTTCACACCCATTGTTCCCCTTACATAAGTGTCTTTGTTAGTTCATAATGTCTTTGAGAAGTGCGTCCAAGAAAATATGCATCATTCATGTTTATTCCTCCTCATTATGTCATTATCTTAGAAGTGATTAGAACATGCCTAAACCTCATAGGGTTTATTTCATCAAATTCATGCCAGAAAATAAACCACACAGAATTACAAAAATGCCAGAATCCTTTGGTTAGGCACTACTCATTTTGCTTTATTCCTTACTTTGATTACACTCTTTGCATAAATGTGGAATAGTGTTTCTTTTCCTTTCTGTGTGCTGTCTGAAGACAGAAGGATGAGATGTCATCAAACCTCTGCCAGGAGAAAGCCTCCCCAGCTTTGCCAAGGTATACCCTCTGTGTGCCATGTGAAGCATGGCTCAGTACTCGCTTGTAAATAGCAAGATAAGTGTGGTTTACACGTAGATGGGGTGTAAGGTGCACTCAGTGCCGCCCTGACATGCCTGTGCCAAAAGCCCAACAGGGGTGTAATTACCTGAGACTGGGTCAGCACTTTATCCTAGATAAAAATACCTGCCTACTTATAGAAGGTGGAACTGAGAGGGCAACTCCATGCACAGGGTAGCCTGTCTTCACACATCCAGGAAAATTCTTCACTTTGATAGTCAATCCTGTGGTTGTTTCTTCACAACTGCGTTAGAAGAATTGTATGCTACAAAACTTTAAGATTTTAAAAAGCAAGGCATGCTACTCAAATGTCCAGTTCTTTGCAAAAATATTTATAGCCCGTTAACTTTTCCACGTTGTGTCATTTTACAGCCGCAAATGTCAATTAATCAGTTTGAGATTTTATGTGATAGACTCAAAATAGTGCATAACTGAAGTGAATTAAAAGTAATATGAAACACATTGTTTGTGCAAAGAAAAAAAAAGGCAAGCGATATGTTGAACTTTTCACATAATAATTTGAAGAACCTTTGCTCCTAAATCTTCTGGGGATGTTTCTTCTACCTTTGCACATCTACAGATGGATTTTGTTGACTATTCTGCTTTTCAGAATAGCCCAGAATTATTCCAATCTAGACTTTCTGTATGTTCAGGATTATTGATCCCATGATAAGAAAACCTTGTCCACTCACACCTGGCAGCAGTTTAGATGGCTTTCCATTACAATTAAGCAACAGCTTCAGTAGGAGGGGTTGTCATAACATGTGTAGCCGTAGAGTCCAAACTGCAGCATGCCATGATCTGTATGTCACATAAACATCTCAACAGTGGATAGGTGGAAGCTAAGCGATGAAGAAAATAGCCACTTCATGATAGGTTTGCACTTGTTTATGCATTTTATCTTTTCTGCTCAAAGATGAAACAGTGCTCTGTGAGATGTTAAAATTTGGGATATTGTTTTGTAATATGCTTCTTACCTGCCTGATGTGTCCCAGTATTATCAACATGATACTGTTTGTTTGTTCTCTAACAAGCCTCTGAGGCCTTCATAGAACAGCTGGAGATGTTGAGATTAAGTACAAGTGGACAAACATAATAGACCATGTTGATTCTACACGTTTTATTTTATTTTTATTTGAATGAATTAGTAAACTATAAATGTACAGTTAACAGACTTAGCACTGCTTGGTCTGTCAACAGAGATCCTTATGGAATACATCATGATGGGAACAAGGTTTCCAGAATATTTTAAAGGAAAAAAAATATTTTACTTTAAAGTTTTTAAAGTGTTTGTCCAAACTTAAAAACTTTAACTCTTTTAAAGTTTTTACTCTTTTAAAGTAAAAACTTTAAAAGAGTCTAAAATTTTCTCCGAACAGGCTGAGGTGTTCACCCAGCCTCTAAAGTATCCAGAAACCAGTAAAATGGACTCTGATGGGATCTGGGGAAAGCAAAACCCAATCCACAGCAAACCCACACCTCAAACCAAAGTCTCCAAAGGATCTGTTGATCACAACCAGGTACCCAGATATGCTGGGCTTCTGGACAGAGTCTGGTAACAGTTGTCTTGTTGGCATAATTAGGACCTACTTATGGTATTCAAATGGTTATGACTCGTTGGTGTAATAAAAGTTTGTCGTCGGGGCACTCGCAAAACCTTTCCATCCTCGAGTCTGACCCACAAAACTCCCATCCAATATTCCAGTCTTTACCTCTAACCACAGCCGACTCTCAGCCCAGTACCTTTCCACACTCACTGCGTACACTGCCGCTCTGCTCCCCTTTCACACCACATCTGTCTGTCTACCCTCCGAGTCAAGGATGCAGAGGGCCAAGCAGACATGCAGACGACAGCCCTGCGCCAATCACGAGACACAGATAGCTTGTGTCAAATAAATGGTATGTGCTTATGCCGCTAATCACAGACACATGTTCCCCCCAACTCGCTCCCTCCCACTCTGAGGCTGTTGCCACTCTTCTGCACCACCTATTACAGGGTAATCATCCTCATTACCTAATGAGACTCCACTGTACACAAAAAACTCTGCCTCTCCCCCTTACACATGTTGATGGAGAAAAGCCAACAGCTCAAACAAAAAAAAGTGCACAAACATCTGAGCCTCTGCTACACTGTCAACAGTTTAGCTCCTAATGCCACAACAGTGTAAAGCCTCTAATGCCACTGTAATACTATTGTAATGTGCATTATCAACAGGACAGTAAGCACTGAATTAAGCTAGCAGCTGGGGAGGGGAGAAACCCTTCATTAGCTCCTCTCAATGTATCTACTTCTTTTAATCGTTTGCAATAACATAATCTCTTTAAAAGTGCTGGAGCTTAGGGCCAATCTGTCTAAAACCTTACACGTGACTGAGGTCAATCCCCCAGTAAAACTAAAATGTGGGGTCCTAGGAACTCAAACCCCTCTAAGCCTCAGAATAGTAAGTATTATATTGTTGTGCACTCGGCAGAAAAAAAAAAAAGAATGCTGAACATTATCTCTCTTCAAACTTTCAGTCAAGATGGAGCCAGGTCTGCTGTCTGTGGAGGCCTCTGATCCCTGTGCGATTCGTAACCTTCTCAAAGCCTCCGTTTCTATCTAACCCCGGTAGCGTAACACCATTCTGCTTTTTATTTCTTGTTTTTCCATCGTGTCTCTTGCCTGCAAACCACTTGCAGATGTTGGCAATGGGGAATATCATGGCAACTCTAAACTCTGAATGAGGAAATCTAAATAGAAATCAGGAGCTGTAAAATAAAATAGAAAGCCCAGGCTGTGAAAAAATGAGGCGAGAGCAAGACAGTAAATGTGAGAATGAGATAAATAGAATAGTGAAAAAATTTACATGTAAAACAGCTTATTGCTGGTACTGAGCTAATAGTTCCAATTTCAGTTATTTCTAAAACACTCAGTCCTGACTAACAACCAATGCTATATTCAAAGTTACATTAAATACCTCTTTCTTCTCATTATGATGCTGTTTTTGGTCTTCAGAAAGTCCTTTTCACAACACTCAGATGCCTTAATGCATTGAGCTGCTACTATTTGTAACAAATAAGCTGGACATTGTCCAAACTTAAGTTGAATTTGACAAAATTATATTAAGAAGAAGAAATGTTTATATCCAAATATGATGCAAAAAGATAAATTAGAGGTTTGCACATAAAAGTCAAGTTTTATGTACGAATGTTTTTTTTATTTAAACATTTGGGAATTATGAAAGGATAATGAAAGTGCAAAAATAATGAAGTTTTGAAGACTTCTGAAAAACATTGTGATTATCAGACAGGAAAATGTTACATAATCTTTTATAAGAAATTTGATTATACCAGTGCAGAGTAATAGTGTAGCTGAAGGAAGTTCAGTTTTGTCTTGTAAATTATTATTTTTTCTTTTTAAAGTTGGAAAGTCAACAGGAGCTCTAGTCATAGTTGAACTTCAGGCATTTGAACAGCCAACATGGCTACTCCAATATCGGCTATGATGCTGTAATGTTTGCAAGAATTTAACATTTTATTACATTTCCAATGATTTGTATCACATGAAACCAGTGAAAAAGTACTGTGCAGCCTCTACTCCCTTCATGGTTGATTGCACTAGCACCTAGTACAGACCGAAGAAAAAAAACTTGAGTTTGAACAAAAAATGTTGTGTAAGACTTGCAATTTAAAACTATTGTTAGTCTTCATCAGGAGGAATTCTCCAGCAAAGCTTGCTTTAAAGTTAATTCAGGTGCAGTTTTTAAAGTAGGAAACTCTAACATTAACTTATGATAATCAGCACAAAATGGCATTCAGGAGGGACTCTAAATAAACTAACCAGTAACTGCATCCCACATGTCAGACATGTGGGATGCAGCCATTCTCTAATTTGAGAATGGCTGTGATCAAGGCGGTTTTAGACCGGAGGCCAACAGGGGCCAGTGCCCTGTAGATCTGGCCCAGGGTTTTGTCATGGCCCATGTACAAAAGAGACAACTCTAAATCAGTTTCTGATTTCGACTGGCACAAAAACATGAACTAATTGGGCACTTGGACAAATTACATTTTTTTACCTTCAAAGTTGTACTTTAAAAATTTATGAAAAATTTAAGTTTGTCACAATAATGAAATCCTCTCCCTGGGCTGTTACCTTATCGTGGTGGAGGGGTTTGAGTGTCCCAATGATCCTAGGAGCTATGCTGTCTGGGGCTTTATGCCCCTGGTAGGGTCACC
>CAEFZY010044262.1:0-29714 GCA_903066815.1 Brachyrhaphis roseni
ATGGATGGATGGATGGATGGATGGATGGATGGATGGATGGATGGATGGATGGATGGATGGATGGATGGATGGATGGACGGATGGATGGAACTGATTGAACTGATAGAACAGATGGACTGATTGAACTGATAGAACAGATTGAACTGATTGAACTGATTGAACAGATGGACTGATTGAACTGATTGAACTGATTGAACTGATTGAACTGATGGACTGATTGAACTGATTGAACTGATTGAACAGATTGAACAGATGGACTGATTGAACTGATTGAACTGATTGAACTGATTGAACTGATGGACTGATTGAACTGATTGAACTGATTGAACAGATTGAACAGATGGACTGATAGAACAGATTGAACTGATTGAACAGATTGAACTGATTGAACAGATTGAACTGATTGAACAGATGGACTGATTGAACTGATTGAACTGATTGAACTGATTGAACTGATTGAACTGATTGAACAGACACGGTATTTCCAAAATGAACGGCGATTAAATCCAGAAACATTTTTTTTCCTATTTTTCCAAACTCCACAAATTTCCATTTCCTGTTAAATTCCAGTTTTAATTCCGTAATAAAGTCAGAAATCTCAGTAAATATTCCTGAATTTTAGGATGGAGTCAGAACTTCACACACAGTCAACTTTCCCTGTGAACTCTGGCTGCCTTAACGGGTCCAAACCCAGATGAAAGGAGACAACAGAACCAGGGCAACGGGAGATTTCAGCCTCCATTCCTCCTGGACGTTTCCAGCATTACTCAGCAGGAACTGGTTCAAAGCGAAACCAGAAGAAGATCCTTAATTAAAAGTGAAGTCAGGTTCAAAGTGCTCCCTCTCTCTCTAACCAGAATAAACTCTCAGGGAACCGAAATGAGTTCTGACTCTGAAGAAAAGCCAAGAAGAGAGGAAACTAAAGCGAGCAACTGTGCGTGTTAGAGACTCTCTGGGATTTAAGGAGATGGACGAGCAGCGACTCTGACAGCTGAGTCTTCTGCACAGCTGCACATCTTCCAAAATATTCAGCGTGGATTTGGAAACCGGTTTCCGTCTCGCAGCTGGGCGGAGAAAAAAAGAGAAACAGTGAGCTAATCAGCTGCGGTGCGAACGTGTTGATTGAGCCGCCGAGTTTCCTCCATCTGTTTTCCGTCTCCACGTCTTAAAACAAACACAAATCTGCACACACCCGCAGAGATGGGATCTGATTATTCACAACTTCACCCCACAAAATAGATGCAGCGCTAATTCTCCCCCAGTTTGATCTGAGGATGTTGGCAAACTCAGCAGATGAGCAGAAGATCAGAACTCACTTACAGAAAATGAAAAGTTTTAAAGATTTTCCAGAAGAAACGTGACCTTCAGAGTGCATGATGGAGTATTAGGGACACTAAGAAAAATAACATTACAGGAATAAACTTGTCAGAGAATAAAGTCAAGATAATATAAGAATAAAGTTTGAATAATATAATAAAGTCAAAATAATTTGAGAATAAAGTCATACTACGATGATAAAATGAAAATAATAAAGTCAAAATATTTTGAGTAATGTCATAATATCATGAGAAAAAGGTCAAAATAATACAAGAATAATGCAATAAAATAGTCAATATTTTGAGGAAAAAAATATTGATTATATTCATATAATCAATATGAAAATAAAGTAATAATATGATAGTCATAATATTTCAAGAATAAAGTTATAACATTAGGAGGATAAAGTCAAAATAATAAGAATAAAGTTGTGAAAAAATAGATTTGAAATAATATGAGAATAAAGTTGCAATATTTCAAGAATAAAGTCATTTCTACGACTTTTTCCTGGTAATATTCTGACTTTATTCTCATGATAATTTTTTTTTCTATTTTCATAAAAGAGCCCTAACACTGTCCTAAGAGTAGGACGTAAGTCTTCATTGATTTTAAAAGACAGAAGAATCAACCTAGAAATATTTAAAAATAAAAGAAAGAAAAAAAAACAGGAATAGTTTCTGAGCAACATGACAAAAAGCATCAGTAAGTATCTAAACTAAGTTTCCAGAGCTGCTCTAATAACTTTGGCTAAAAAAAAAAAAAAATCAATCTTCTCTTTGCAAAATGTTGCGTTTACTGAGCTACTACACATTTGTAAAAGTAGATATTTGTCTAATGTATTAGATGTCTTTTTTTCAAAAAGTCGTGACATTTACACCTTTAACGAGTTTGTTTTTGTTTGAATTGAGATAAAAATTGTTCTTCAGGTTATAAAGATTGCAGCTCCAGGATCTTTCTCTTTCAGACAAAAGCTCATAGTTCTGTAACTCAACCCAGAGTTCCAGAAAAAGCTTTAAAATGCTGAGGAAAGTAGGACAGTTTTCTCTTTTCCCATCGCCGCCGTTAAAGGCTTTTTGTGCAACATTAAAATTCATGATCCGCCTCTGCAATTTGGAGGTGGAGTGCTCTCGTGTGACTCTCATTCGGTGGGTCACCACTCATGTAGTCATCGAATAAAACAGAGTTCAGCTTCAACACTTGTGTCCAATTAGTTACTTAAATCAGAGGTTCAAACTGCTTTATGCAAATGATTAGAGTTTGATTTACAAAGTGGGAGCAACAAAGTATAAATATTCAAGCTGCATAAACGGAGCTTGAATCAAATCTTTGATATGAGTGTAACGGCTGTAGCGCATCAATTCAGGTCTAAATTCGTACTATCTGAGTTGGAAGGAAAATGTCTAAATAGAAAATATAAATTTTGTTGAAAATTTCATCAAAAAGGCACAAAAGATACATTTAAGAAATGTGGTTTGTGAACAAACTAGTTTTAGGGAACCAGTTCCACTGAAATGACCCTGAACCTTTGTGGAAACTGTTTGTTTCAGAGAATCCCTCCCCCACTCAGCTCCTTCAGACTAGCCAGCAGCAATTAGCAAACACCTGGTGGAACTGCACATCTGCTGAGCTCATTATAGGAGCTGCTTCTCAGTGCAACTCTGGTAAAAATTGTGTTAAAGGGTTAAAAGAGGAGCCATGTTGTGATGACTTCCTGAAGGTGGAGTTTCAGAAAGAGCTGGAATTTTTGACAGAGACAGAGGCCCAATTTGAAAGCGTTAAATTAAGAAGTAAAATTTATTTGATTATTTTTAGCAACTGAAGTTATATAGTTACTTGATAATGCTACAAAATGGCACATTGTGGCTGGAAAACACATAATACTGCCGCTGGACTCAAATGTGTTGGTAAAACTAGCAGAAACCGTAAAACTTTAAGACCTCTTTAAGAGCTTTAAAAATAAAATTTAAGAGCTCCATCACAACTGAAATGTACAAAATAAAATCACATGCACGTTTTATATGTAGTGTTAAACTTTTTAGCACAGGATGAACGCAGCATCGCATCAGAAATGAACAAATGGAAAAATCAAACGTCCAGCCAACAGGCAAACAGGCATGACTTTAGCCATGATGGACGCAAAAAAGCTAGGAAGTCGATAATATTAGCAGCTAGCTAGCGGTAGCCGCAACCACCTCTAGTCACAGAATGCAATAATTATATCTGTGGGTGACTCAAACTTCTGCCTGACAGAAAATTCCTGCAAGAAAAAAAACCTACATAATGTCACCCTCCTAAAGTAATTTTTTTTTTTTTTTTTGCCAAAATTACTTTTGGACTTGGGTCATTATTTTAGGAAGGCCACTATAGACGAGATTAAATATCCGTCACGTGATAAAACGTAAGACTTGTGGTTGACGTATTTAAGGTTAACTTACTTTTTTTGTGTGAATTTAAGACATTTTAAGGCCTTACTTTTAGAAACATAAATTACATCTTTTTACAGACACACTGTCAAAAGGAAAACTACAACAATACCTATAAACGGACTGACTAAGGATGTTTAATTTTCAAACTAAAGTCAAGGACCGAGTTATGACATCCATTCTATCAAAAGTTTACTGCGCTCGAACTTTTTCACGCTGCGGCGTTTGTAACTCCGGGGCTCGATCAGCTTTGATTGGTTGGTTCTGTGTCAAGCAGACGCAGATGTTCTTCACTTTCAATCTCTAAAGAGCGGAGACTGAGAGAGGATAAGGAATAAAAAGGGCGCGGGGAGCCAAAAAAAAAAAAAAAAAACGATGTTAGATGAAAAAAAAAAAAGTTGAATATGAAGCTAGAAAGGCTGGAAAATGTCTGACTGAGGGAAGAGTTGGTAGGAAAAGTGAAGCAATGACCCAGTTTAAAGTGAAAAGGCAGAAAGCTGTTGTTCTTTTGGCTTGCAGTGAAGCGTGTATCTGCAGCATAAAGCCGTTAGAGCTTCACAGGGAAACAGTCAAACGATTACAAAAATAGATTCTCTTAATTTAGACCTGAGTAAAAGCTATTATTATTTTATAAAGGAGACAAAGATCCTCCATTTGAGCAGCAGGAAAGTTACTAATCCAGGCAAAGATGTTAGTTTCTAATTTCACTGTTTTCATTTTCTGCTACTTCAAACTTTAGAAGCTCAACGTATCTGCAGCTAAATTGCAGATACATTTCTATAGCATGAACCAGGATACAAAACATATGTTCAAACACTCTGATCTGCCACAGCATTTGGATCCAGATGAATGAGAGATGAAGTCCAATCTCTTTAGTTTATAGGTAATGAAGTTTAAAGATATAAAATGGAAAAATAAGAAACAAAAAAGATACAAATTGAAATAAATTACCATGTTTTATGAAACATGATCAGTTATTCTGTGTTTATTTTTAAAAATGCAGTTTTGTGCAAAATTAATAGACTTACAGCTTTGTACAATTAAAGAAATATAACTTGGAAACATGACATTTTTATGTCAGTATGTTAAGGTGGTAAAACAAATTACTGAGCGCTTCTTTCTTAAAGAGGTTTTATTTTTGTGGTTTCGGATTATAGGAGCCCCATAGCACTTCCTCGCTGTCCGACCGTGACATCTGCCGCGCTCCTCCTGAGCATCAACGAGGGTCAAGAGACGTGGTTCATTGGACTCATGGAGCTGTCCTGGTGGGGGACACACCGATCCCACCTACGCTTTCACCTCTTGATTCCCCGCTGTCTGACCGTGACATCTGCCGTGCTACTCCTGAGTTGCGCCAAGACCGTGGGAGGTTAAACCCACATCGGGTTCAGATAATTTACGCTTTTGCAGCTGTCTTTTTAACGAAGCAAACAGGAAGCCACACTGCTTCCTGTTTGCTTTGTTTTGATGCCGGTTACGTCATCAACAATCATTATCGCAGTTCACCGGTAAACTACAGCTCTCTATCGTAGGCCAAATTTCTATCGGTCCAACCGTATATATCGCTCATTCCTTACATTTTTAGTTGTCACACTAAAACAGAAAATAAATGAACATTTTTGCATCACTGCTTTGTTAATGGGTCTAAAGTGTCCATCCATTTCTCCCGGAGCAGATGTCAGATGAATCGAAGTCCCAGCCGTGCCAAAAGCAGCAATCTTCACCTGACACCGGCTCCATCCATCTGTGCCCGATGTGTAATCAGCGGCACACAAACTGTGTCATATCTGCAGCTTCAATCAGTCAGCAGAACGGGAGGCAGCGAGCTGCTTGGTCATCAGGGAGCAGAGCTGACGCACCGCCAACTTTCTGCTCTTGGCACAACAGGGAGCCAAATATTCAGGGAAAAAAACAAAAAAACACAACAAAAGTCCTCAATTGAGAGAGTAGAGAGGGTGTGCTTTACAGGGGTGAAATAAAAAACGACTGACTAGAACATTCAGCAAAAATCTGGCCTCTCCCACGGGTTTCATTTCCCTGCTCCTCATATATTACACAAAAGGTCAATAAAGCTATAGGATGCAGTAGATTCTGTTCTGCCCTCTCCAGACAAGGACCCACGCTGTCAGCTATTTTCATATTGCATTAAAATGCTACACAGGGGTCAGATGTTGCAGTACAAAGTGAAAATCAAACCCTTTAACACTTTGGGACGTTTAATACCGACTCATATTGAAGCATTTTTGGTGCAAAAGTACATGATTTATCAAAGTTAGTGACTCATTGCATGAGCAAACTTATTCATGTGTGATTTTAATTAATGGAAACACCACAATTGTGAAATTGTGTTTGTTCAATAAAATTAATAGAAAGACGCCAATTTAAAAAAGAAAAACTTTTCCATTAAAATGTTTTATGCTAACATGAGGTGGTTTTTCGACTGTATCAAAATTGATGCAAAGCTGCAATCGACGCACTTTTATTGCCTCAAACGAGTCACATGACCAACAACCAGATGTTACTACTGGCAGAAATGATGAAGAAGACCACAGGAAGTGGTAGGAGGATGATGGCGCAGCAAGTTTTGTAATAACTTATTGCATAAACATATTGTGATTTCAATTGCGTTAATGGAAACACCACAATTGAGAAATTGTGTTTTTTTCAACAGCAGCAGAATATCAAAGTTTTGTGCACATTTGTAATGGGAACCTAGCTAGAGAAAATGAAACCCTTTAGCATTTTGAAACGTTTAATACCAACTTATATGGAGGTAATTTTGGTGCAAATATACAAGAAGTTGAAGTCGAAGTGAAAGATCCTCTAGTGGAGCAAAAATTTGACTGGATTTGTTAGTATTTTTACCAACTTGTCCTGTCATGAACTTTAATATGCAGCTCTTGGTTTTCTTTAGTTTTGCAGGTTCGTTTGCTAAAAAGGTTGGCGACCATTTTAAATGTTTTCCAAGTTATTTTGTAACTTGTAGGAAGGAATGAAGAATTCATGAAGGTTAAACAGAACTTTGAGTTTAATTTTGTACCAAAGTGTCCAAAGAGACCATCGCTGCAACACCGGAAGCTTGGCTGTAAGTCGGTCGTCAATAGGCCTCTCATGATTAGCTAATTTGATTGACGATATATTGTCCCAATAGTTATTGTGCTAAACGATAATATTGTTGTTTTGAGACAATTTTCAAGTTTTGGTAATGGCATAAAAATGCAAAAAACACATTCTCAAACATCAATAAGTTATAATTTCTAATAGATATTTAAAAACTCAACCAAAAGTACAACAAAAAAAATGAGTCTCTGTAAACCAAATTGCTTTTTAAAATTTAGTTGAGACAAATGAATCAGACTGAAGCTTTCTGTTGTCCAGTTTTTGGTAGAAAGACTGGATGAAAAGCAATCATGCAAATGGAAATTATCAATCTCGTTTTAACTTTTGTTTAAACGATTAACTGATCAATTTCTCTAAGAGTTATTGCAATAAATGATAATGTTGTTTTGAGACCATTTTCAAGTATTGGTAATGGCATAATAATGCAAGAACATATTCTCAAAGAAAATCTTAATTTCTAATGAGCATTTAACACTGGAACTGGATGACATTTTAAATACCCAGAGAAAATAAACAAATCAATCAAAACGACAACAAAAAAGGAGATAATTGACACCAGGCCACCAGACTGAAGCTTTCTGTTGTCCAGTTTTTGGTAGAAAGAGAAACAACACAAGAAAAGCAATCATGCAAATAGAAATTATCAAGCTTGTTTTAATTTATAATGTGATTAATTGATCTATTGCTTGTTCCACCAGGCTTATTCATCAACAGGACAAAGATCCAAAAACACTGCAGCGAATGGTCTGGTTAAAATCCAGACTTTAAATGTTGTGGTCAGACATAAAGCATTGAACAAATAAATCTCTTTAAACCTCAATGAACTGATGAAAGCACACACAAAAAACAACAACTTCAAGCTATCGCTGCTCTTTCTGAGGACTCTCAAAAATAAACCAGCATAGAGAGGATCCTCAGCAGCTCTGAGTCGACCTTGTTGCTTTTTCCTTCTCCTGGATTTCTTCCAAGTGAGCAAACAGTCTGAGAAAGTGACGCAAGCTGAGGCAGCAGAAGCCCTCCGGCCAGAGACAGATCCAGTTTAATGGTAATGACTGAACCTCTCTCAGATGAATATAAAAAAGAAAAAAAGGAAAGTCTTACTCCTGCATATGTGCTACAAGATGGACAGATATTTGCACATGATATTTCCTTTCTGAAAAGCAGGCAGCAGCAGCTACAGTGCAGAATTTGAAAGATGGCTGTAGGTTCCCCTGAAGGAGAATGATTACACAACGCCGCCCTCCGATGACACGTTCCTCATCTTAATCCCATTTCCCTTGAATTAGATCGGGATGACGACCTGCTGTCAGCGCGGCTCTGGATTAATCCCAGCCAGGTGTAATCCTTCATCGGTGGTTCAAACAAACATGTTTATGCTACTAAATCTGTCCCTGCGCCTCCATCATGGAGACTGATATGCATTTTCTGAACGGCTGAACAGGCCAGGATGTCTCAGGGAGGCGAGACTGACAAATTGAAGGGAACAACTTCAGCCACGGGGGTAAACACTGCCGACTGGAAGTGACGTCCAGATCCGACTCTGATCACGGCGAAGGCACATGTGTCTTCATCACGGTTAGATATTACTCACGCCACACATCTTTCTTACTCAAAAAGACAATAAACCAAAAACTGTGAGATCCCAAAAACTGATCTATAAACACAATAAACCTGTTTCAATACACTGCAAAATCTTGGCAAATATTTTTGTTTAGATTCTAGTTAAAATAATACAAAACTGATTTAAAAATAACTTTTTATGAAGATATAGCAGCTTGTTTTAAGTAAATAATTACTTAATTTTGATGAAAAAATTCTAATTCCACTGGTTGATTAATAAACTTAAAACAAAACATTTTTCCTATTTTATAAGTGAAATAATCTGCCAGTTAAACTAAAGTTTTTTGTCAAAATTAAGGAACCGTTTACTTAAAATAAGCTTCTATATTTTGCTGAAAAGTTACTTGTAAATCAGTTTTGTCTTATTTCAAGTGGCTAAGATATTTGCAGTAGAAACTAAACAAAAAATACTTGGTAAAATGTTGAGTTTTGGCAGTGAGAGATTTATACTGAGGACTGTTTACTAATTAGATTAAGTGACTTGTTAAAAATGATCATTTTCATTTTATTTAAAACTTTAGAGGTATCACAAAATATGCACCACACTTTTCAGATTATAGTTACTAAAAACTTTAAGGGGAAAAAAAAAAACTTTCAAATCTTCTTCAATCATAACAAAAACTGAAGTTTGTGTGGAAATATACAAGATGTATGAAAGCTTATGAATAAAAACTCCTATTTTAAAAACGTATCATTCAACTTTACTTTGATAAGAATCTAAACGTTATTTTTAATAGTTGAAGATCAGACAAGATACAAGTGGAAATGACAAAAAACAGCAAGAAGTCAACAAAAACAAATAAAAATCACGAGGTAATGTTTGCATCAAAGAGGTCCAATTAGCATTATTTTCTGAGATAAGTTAATTAAACTGGACCTTCTTTGGTCCCGTCCTCCTTTAACCTGTTGTGTAACTTCTTTACATAAACTCAAAGCAGAAGAAATGCAGAACCAGGTCCAGTTTCCTTCACCAACCGCTTGTTTTTCCACTATAGTCACAGAAAAACGCATCAGAGCCGACTCGGCTCAGCGTCAGTCTGGCACGGCTAAATTTAACTTTGGTCACTAGGTTACGACTTTGTCAGCTATTTTGGGAAAGCTCTTCCATCTGCGCAGAAACTTAAGGTTGAATTATTTAACACAATCTGTTCAGGTGAATCGAAAATAAAATGATGCATAGAAGAAACGGATCTACAGGTAAAACAGAGCAAATATCCAGAGTTATCCCTCATTATTTATATTTTTCACTCATTTCTGCACAGTGCCTGGTTATTTTTCCAGGATTTATTTGTCCAGCTATAAAACTGGATCAAGAAAACTTTGAATTAGGGCGGCAACTATCAATTATTTTATTCATCGATTAATGGGATCGAAAAAATTTCACATTCTGCAGATTTTTAATCTAAGGCCTTTTCTTACAATATTATAAATACATTTAAAAAATGGAAATAAATAATTGAATTCCTTTTTTAAATCAGAAAATAAATATTTTATTGCTAAATTGCAATAATTTAGCAATAAAAAATACTTTTAGCAATAACTTTATGCTCAGCTCTTTCTGCTTGACAGCATCAATATAGTGTAGGATTATAATGTATTATTTTTTATTTACTAATCAATAATTGACAAGGAAAATATGTTTAATATGAGATTTTATGCCACTTTGAGTAAAACATATTTACAAACATGTTTTTTTTTTATCTTAGATGCAAACTGTAAACATTTTCTGTACAATTTTGACATAATTATAGTCCCAAGTGTGTTTTTTAAAATAATTTCCTTTTTTGAGTTTGTATACTCCAGTTAACGATTATTTGATTGCTAAATTAGCTGATTAATCACGATTAATCGTTTTAACTTTGAAGCAAAATATAAGTAAATTCCAGTTTGGTCATAATGTGATTACTTTGTAGCGCAGCAGCAGCAGATATGATCAACTTTCACATCATTTCTGACTCTGATTAAACCTCCAGAGTGAAATTCAAATAATCTGCTGACTGGCTGTAAAGCAGAGAAAAGCAATGCACACATTTTCCAGCCTTCATTGCCAGGATTTGCTGAAGACGGCAAACGCCGATGAAAGTGTCTCCCAAAGTAAAGCCCACACAGGGAGCAGGTCTTCCTAGACCTCTGCTTTCTCACACAGCTTTTTGTCATCTTAGGTTTTAAATGATTTAGGAGACGACCCATATTCTGCTTTGCACAGGTTATTAGTGCAGCACAGATGGAAAACAGTGATGCAGGAGAGCGGTGCGCCTTTTTTTTTCTCCTCGAAACATCACTTCTTAAAATAGTGATGTTCTTGTTCCGCTTTGTTCCACCCAGAGGATATTGTTCTTCTGTCAGGAAGAAAGAAAGAGCAAATCTAAGCACGAAGCGCGAGTGTTATGTCTACTGTGCTCTGTGAAACAGCAGGTTAAATATAAAGGCAACTAATCTGCCGGTTTCTATAAAGAGGAGAGAGAAACCCAAATACCTCAAGAAGATCCAATAGAAATGGAACTATTAACACTTTACCACTAAAATGTTGTTAAAATCCTGGATTTAACTCTAAAAAAACTAAATATACAGAGCATAACTCTATAGTTTACAACAAGTGGGACACATTGTTAGACATTTTCAACTAAGTCCATCAAACTAATTTTAATGATAAATTAAAACACGCTCAATAATTTACATTTGCATGATTTGTTTGTTTTTCTCTTTCTACCAAAACCTGAAGACAAAAGTTTTCAGTCGAATGCTTTGGTCTCAAATAGCCAAATTTGTTCACGGAGATTTAATAATTCATTTTTTGTTGGTTTGTTTATTTATTCTGGATATTTAAAATATCTTCCAGTTCCAATGTTAAAATGTTCATTAGAAATTAAATCTTATTAATATTTTTGAGGATGTATTTGCATTATTATGCCGTCTAAAAACAACTTTATAATGTATCCAAGTAACTTCTGGGACAATTTCTTTCTTTCCAATCAGTCTGGATGAAATTTATTAATAAATGTCATTGACACATGATCAATATCAATAAATGATACGCCTGATAGAATATTCAACATATCCAGAACCGCACTGCATTCTGGGAGATGCAGGCAGAAAGGAAAGGCTTTAGCCGCTCAACCTTTAACGGCTAACTAAGAAAAGTTGGTGGAATCAACTGACTCTCTCTCTGGTTACCTAGCAACTCCCTTACTCTCTGGTTACCTAGCAACAACCTGTAGAGTAACTTGCACTGTAGCCGTTTAAGGTTTCTCCACTGCACCTCATAACTGCTTAATATTTTAAACAAAACACAAATTATTTATAGATATTGACAATTATTGACATCCACTGATATGAAACATTTTCATTTTGATATATTTTTCAGCCATATAGTCCAGGACTAATATAACTTTTCAATAGGATTTAAGTACAGACTTTGACTAAGCCACTCCAAAATCTTTTTTTTTTTTTTTTTTTTGCCAGATTACTACTCTACCATCTCCATATTTGACTGCTGTGATGGTCTTTCCTGAAATTATGTTTTGCATCGGATGTAATAGATGCAAAGATTCCAAAGTTTTATGGCATCATTTTGTAAATCTATAAAATATTTTCCTATAGACTTGGGGATCATGTTATTTTCTACTCATGAACTCTGACCTTAACCGAGGCCTGAAGTGTTTTACACATTCTGGGTTCTTATGCGACCTAAATGAGGTTTATAATGTGCTTTTGGAGTCATTTAGCTGTTCCTATGAATGTTATTTTATAAAATATTGACAGAAAAGCTCAATCTAAAGGAGAAAATGCTCAATAATGATCCCAACAGCATTTTTCAGTTTCCTAAAACAAAAGTCGGATGCACAGCTTTTCATCTGGATCGCTGAATGAGAAACTGTTTCAGCGCTTCATATCTCCAGAGTTATAAAAAAAATCAGCTTGTGCTCTCAGATCTGATGTAACTGAAGTGTCACTGAAGAGAAATATTGCTCATAAATCATGTCTCACAATGACACAAGGTGGTGAGTCACTGAAGGTACTGAGATGACCTGCAGACAAAAATGTAATTGTTGCTGTATTTTATTCTTCGTTTGCATACGAGCAGCAGCTCAAAAGAACCGTGAATTTAACTTTTTGGGTTTATTATTTTACAAGCTTCTTGTTTGTGAACTGCAGTCAGATTATTTCCAGTTATTACCAAATCCAGCTCAATATGTTGCATCAGATTTTCCCTTTGATTTCATTCCCTGTCCTGGGTTTACAGCACGATGTTAAAAGATTGTTTGTCTCTTTCAGAAGCAATTATTAACAGAAACCTACAAGAAATTACGTTTTCAGTTTAATCTGACCTGTACGACACGGCAAACATGCTGAAAGAGGAACATTACATTATTATGTAAAAAATAAACTCAGAACAATTGAAACATACAGCTATTACCTTTGAGGTGTTAGTATTGCAGAGAGTGTTTTTCCTGTCTGACAGATAAAAGGCAAGCAGAGGTTAACATTTGCATCTGGATGAGATAGTAAAACAAATATTTGGCAGTGCAAATGTTTTATTATTGTAATTTTCACAGTTAAGTGTTGACAAAAAAGTGTTTAATTAATTCTGAAAGCTAAAATCACTACCAGGGCTGCAAATAATTATTTTATTTATCGATTAATTTATCAATTATTCTGACAATCAGATAAAACAACACATTCTACAGACTTTTAATTTAAACACTTAAGCCTTTTTTATATAACACTATGAACACATTAAAAGATGCAAACAAATAAATCAATTCCTTTATTAAGACAAAAGTAAACATTTTATTGCCTAAAATGCCATAATGTACCATTCCTTTAGTAAAAATGAACTGGGAGAAGCTAAAAGATGTTTACAGGCAAATAAGGTTATTATCTTAAATGTGAAACGTATGTATTGTTTGTACAGATTTAGCTTAACTGTCTGTATATTCAAGTTAACAATCGATCGTTAAATTAGTTGACGATTATTTTAATAAACGATTAATCTGATTGATCATTTCAGCCCTAATCACCATTCAGGAGACAAACATTGCACTATGGCGTTGGTTTACTGAGGGTTGCATTCATGGACCTGACTGTTGTAGGAATTTTTATGTTTACAGTAATTTATGTAGTTTGTCAAAAGAAGTTGTTTTTTGTTCAACACCATATTGGCCACTTGGAAAGCCTGGTTTAGATGAAAGCACATTAATGTGTTAGAGTGGCCTAGTCCAAGTCCAGAACGCCATCCCTTTGAGAATTAATTAAACTAAAAAAAAATACTAACAGAGACATAATTGATCAAATCTGGTTTACCCTGATATGGGTGGGCATTTATCGGGAAAAATCTATTATCATGATACAAATTTGATTTATTGTCTCGATAAATTTTCATTAATATGAAAAAAAACTGACTAAAATGTTATTTTACTATTTTTTTAATTGTTTTTTTTTTTTTACAAGAGCATCAGTAAATATTAGTAACTCCAACAATATGATTGCTTGAAGTCTTAAATGTGAAATAAATCACATTTTTTTAAGTAAGTGGCATCTTGAAGAATCTTTAGGTGTTTTTAAAGAAAAGTATTTGTGTTTCTTGCGATATGAATGTTGAGCCATACAGTTACCTAAGAAGAAAATGGTTAAATAGTTCTTATTGTCACTTTTATTATTATCAAAGCAGAACTGCATAACATCATGATAAAATTCTAAACCTCTAGACCCTGAGCTGATTTTTGAAGAAAAATGGGTAAATATTTCAAAACCTCTACTTCAAATATGCAAAGCTGGTGGAGAAATACTGCAAAAAAACTTATAATTAAATCCAGAGATGTTTCCACAAAGCATTGACTCGGTGAAGTTTAAACAAAAACTGTGCCAGTTGAGGAGTTTTGGCTAAAACATATTTATATACAAAGATTTTCATCTTAAATCTAAAGTGGATACATTTTTGTATAATTACTGCTCTGAATGTTTTTTTTTTCTCAGTAATTTGCCTGTTTTAAATCTGTACTCCAGTTAACAATAATCAATTACTAAACTATGTCTCACAATTTACACATCAAATAGTCTCATTAAATCATAATTTAAATGATAAAACCTTGAAGTTGTAGCTGTATGAATACTTTTTGTAATTCAAAGTAACGCCAGAAAACTCCAGCTTTTTCGTGCATAATGTAAAATCTCTCATATCATGGCTGGCTGGTTGTTTTTTTCCTCGATTTTTAACATTGGGAAAACATTGCATGCATGCCAATTACTATTTAAGAAAAACTAAAGGGGAGGGACTTTTAAAGGTCATGTTGCTCAACACGATCAGAGATAAATAAGCTGAATTTGGATGCAGGAGAACCAGTCTTTACCCTCATGTCTGCACGGAGAAACGCAGATGAATCACTGACACAACATACCTCTCATTGGATTCTGGATCCACAAGATGCCTCCGATAAGGTGAGGAGACTGACCGAGCATCCCGACAGAAGCTGCCTTAAATAACTGAGGTGTCGATCACAAGCAGGAGAGGGAGACTCTTTAGGTCCACATGTCAGAACACCTGCTGCCCCAAATGACGAGGTTCAGACAGACTGGACTCGCTCTCTGTTGCATCACAACACAGGACATAACATCACACACCAAGGAGAGGAGGGGGGGGGGGAGACTGAAACGGTTCTGTTTCCGCTGTTCTTCCTCCAGAAAACACACGCAGCGCCAGGTAGAGCCGGAGGTGATTATGCAAAGACCTGTTCCCCCAGCAGGAGCCACACAATGTAAATACAGAGGCTGCGCGTTCACCACCATTTCACTTCTACTGGGCAAAAACAGCACGTATTACAGACCAATCACCCAATCACAGCTGAGCCGCCCGGGTTGGACGCTGTAAACCTTCAACTAGAACTAATTAACCCTGAAAAAACAAAACTGACAGCGCAAAAAAAAAAAAAAAAAAAAAACCCAAAAACCAGCCTTACCTTCGACCGCCATCGTGTTACTCCGTAGAGCCGAACATCGTTTTCATCAGAGCAGCCGAAATGTGGATGAAGAAAAGGAAAAACACAACAACTCAGCGCTCTTTCATTGCACCTTGTTCGGCGTGTTATCATCAGTTTGCTGCGGGCAAGCTGCTGGAGCGCACAGCTGCTGCCGCGCAGAGCATTCTGGGAAATGTAGGCCGGGATATCAGAGGCTGAAAGAAGCCGAGAGCTTCTTTAAAAAGTTTTTTAAAATGATGGATAGAGATAATCATATGATGGATGAGTTTTACAGTTTATGTTATCTTATGTCACCTTATGAATAATGACAATCATTAGTAACTTTTTAAAAAAGTATGTTTGGCCATATTTATTAAAACTGTCACCATGTCATGAAGGTATGAGACACATAATCTATGAAAAAAAAAAAAAATCGAGCTTAACAACCTCCTCCCTGAGCTACTATTGCTGTGTGCAAAAACCACACCGCTTGTGACTAGAAACAACCAATCTACATCAGGGGGAGGGTCTTATCGCTGTCAATCATCCTCGTGTACGCTGTTCAATTGTGCTAAAGGTGAAAAAACAACACCTACCATTACAGGAAAACCGCTTATCTGCCATCATCTGTGGCTATGCTAACTAGCCTTAGCATTCGTGGCAGGCTATGCTACCAGCATTAGCATAGCAGAGAGCAAGCAGAAGGGGTAAGCACATGGATGATTGGCAGCGCTAAAACCCTCCTCCTGGCTCTAATTGGTTGTTTCTGACTAAGTCGTATATTACTGCAGCTAGCACTGCATTAGTAAAAACAAATATTCCTTATAGTGGACAAGCCCTGGTATTATATAGTCACAATAAACTAATATTTAATAATTTATTAAATGCATCACACATTGATTTGCAATCTCTAAACTGAATTCATCAGCTTACACTCCACAATAGTTTATAAATAATAATTTAAAAAATTGGATGGGATCAAACTCTGGACCAATCTCCAGTCTATCACAGAATACTAGATCAATACCCGAGGAAAATTCAGAGCAGAGGTCAGCAACTCTGGTCCTCAAATACCACTTTTCTGCAAAGATGATGGATTTCCCAGAACGTACTCCATCGTTCTGGGTTTGTTTGTTTTTAATATTCCAACTTTGAATTAAACAACAACAGCATGATCTCTCACCATGTAACTTAACGTTTATGGTGCTTTCGTCCTTACACACTTTTATTACTAGTAGTATTATTCTCTAACAAACCACTAGTATTACGTAAGTAGATTAATTTTGAAGGCAATCGGTTGCACTAATTTAACCATTTTTGTACTTCAATTTCAGCCTCACTGCTTCTAATCGCAGCCCAAAGTCTAAAGAAAAAAACCCACAAAGAAAAAAAAATCCAGCTTTTTTAGGCAATAAATTAATGTTTTTTTGTTGTTTGGAAAATTAGCTGTTTCAAAAACTTCGTGAATGTTTAGTCACATTCACTGTTACCTAGCAACCCAGGCTGAGCCCAAACCCGTTACCTGGCAACTAAAGCGAAGCTCCAGCGTTTGGTTTTTACCTTTGGCTGCTGGAAAAGACAAGGTTCTGCTGTCATTCAGAAACCTTCTTGTTGGTTGTGCAGGAGGCTTTTCTTCTGCTTTTGCAGCCGTGTGAGTGTAAACACTGAGTTGGGTGGGAGGGCTAATGGTCGCCATACTCCTAGGCTACAGTTCACACTGCAGCCTGAAGTGATCCAAATCCGATTTTATTTTATTTTTTTAATGAGGATGAGAATTTTTACCAAGTATTCCAATGTGCTGCTCCGGTCGGACAACAACTTCAAAATCATAAGATACGCTCCACCGTTAGCATCCACGTTTACTTCCGCAAACACTAAACTTCTTCCTCTTCTTCTTTATGGCGGTTGGCAGAACACTGAGCACGTTCGCTACGTGTGACGTTATTGCGCCCTCTACTGCGCATGCGGGACACTTCCAGGTTGTTTGCAGTTTACGCAGGATATCACACACAGCTCGCATTTATTTTGAGGCGTTAACAACCACGCAAAAAAAAAAAAGTAAATAAATAAAATGAATAAATAGATGTCATAAAGGAATCAGAAGTGAGCATTTAGGAAAAAGTTTTTTAGTTAATTTATCTTTTTTTAAAAATAAAAATAAAAAGTTGGTTAATGTAACGATGATCTAAACCTTTAAATTTACTTCGTTTGATGTTTTGTTTTTTTTTAAATTAAAGTCTCTGGATATTTAAATGTAAGACTTTTCATACGGAACAGTAGCGCATATCTTATCTGGTGGAAACTGACATATTAACTGGCATCTCCTGTAAAGAGCAACTCAATGCTCAACTGCAGAAAGAGATACAGCAGGTTGAGCAACATACCTGTCTCAGTGATTACATACCACAAAGCTTTACTGCTACATGTGATCCCTGTGCATATTCTCACTAAATCTGTATCCTTGCTGTCACAATCTGCAAAAAGGAAAGAAAACAATGAAGAAATCCTGTTAGATAATCGATGCTGTTTTTGTATGATTTTAGATAAGAGCCCACACTGACTGACCCAGGTACGGTGGGTTTTGATTCAAAACAAGAATCTTTATTTGTCTCCTTTAGAAGACAGTTTTTCTGGAAAGGGAAATTCAATTTAGTGAGAATCCCACCAAGTTGAAGTGAACTCAAAGGGAAGCAGGTCAGGCTGTTGTTCCTCGAAGGAACGACTGACAGTACAGGTATTACAGGTGAGAGTCAGGAAAACAAAACCAAGTCGTACAACAAATGTTTTTTATGAGGTCCTTTATCGCTGTCTGCAGTCGTGCGTGGCTGGAACAAAGGGCGACTGACGCTGAGATAAAACGATAATCTGTCTGACAGAATGAGGAAGTATCACTTGCATTTAAGCACTGATTCCCTCTCCTGCTGCTACTTCTCGGCATTCATTTTTTCCACTTCAGCCTGTCTTGTGGTTTTCCCCTTACAGTCTTGCTGCAGGCTGAGGAACAGTTCACCTGTTTCATCTTATTCCCCCACCCTGTACGTTCTGCATTAAAAAATGAGATGCTAGAATATGTAAGAGGCAATAAATAACTTAAAAGCCTTATGCAGTTTGATTTTGCACCTCAGGTATTTAACTCTGATGTTGGCAACTGTGACAAATTCTGTCAGAGATCATGAACGTTTTCTCGTTTTACCATCAGAAATCCAGTGGAAAAACAAACTGCTGTTTATGTTCAACTGATAGCTCTAAATTACATGATCTTTGTGATTTTGTTCTATTACATGGCTTTGATTATTTATTTATTTCTAAAACTTGCATCTCTTATTTGTAAAGTGCCTTGAGATTAAAAAGAAAAAAAATAATTGAGAAAAGGCGCATCAATCTTCTCTAAACACAGGATAAATCTGTTGAGAAAAAAAATAAAAGTAAATAAAAACAGACAATATTTTGGCCATATGCAGTTATGATAGTGTATTAGGGCCATGTTAGATAGGAAGGGGGGGGAAATAAAGTAAATTTCCACCAAAGGAAAAAAAAAGATGTTTTCCAGAAGAAAAAAAAAATCCGTGCAACAAAATGAGAAACTTTGCTTTTAAAAAACTCAGAAATTTTTAGATTATTTTCAATAATTTTCTAGAAAAAAAAAGGAAATTTCTGAGTTTTTTTTTACTTTTGAAGCTCAGAAATGTCCATGTTTTTCCTCTAGAACATTTTTGAGCTTAATCTCAAAATTCCTGATTTTTTTTTCCCAGCAAATTTTCGACTTTTGAAACTCACAGTTGTTGTTTCTAGAAAATGTGTAAGATTTCAGTTTTTTCAGTTTTTTAAGCAGAATTTTACTCTTCCTGTTTCTATTTACAGTGACTCTGTATCCTGTCATATATGGCAGATAAACAAGTCAGTGAAAACTATTTGAAATTATTCAACTAAAAGAGATTTTTTAAATTTTTGATCTCATCATGACAAACAAAACCTGAGAAAAAAAATATTGTTTTAAAAGTTTAAGTGACTCTGGAGCCCCCTGCTGGCGTGTTCTGGGACAATTTGTCAGGATAAACAAAACTCAAGATGCCATCAGATAAGTATGCCTGAATATTCAGACTTTTACATAATGTAGTACACATTTTCTTGTTGAAATCAAGAAAAAATTGACATTTTTCAGCAGATTTAAATAAAAGAATAAAATTAAATCACATAAATGATGGCATGCATCATTTTTTTGGAAGTTTTATTCACACACTTTCAGAAAATAACAATAACCTGATTTGTATCTTGGCTATTTTTTAAAACCAAAAGTACACCGAAGCAGCAATAATCGTTAAATAAGTACTAATTTATTAAATTTGAGAGTACAAAAAACAACATTGATTGGTTTAAATTAGAAAAATATTCCACACCCACATAATTAGTGTTGAAAGAGATAAAATTTATTAAATTCACAGTCAGATTTTTGTTTAAAAAAAAGAAAATTAAGTGCAGTGCATTTTTATTCACTAATCCTGACCGTCCAGGACGGCCCAGTGGGCCTGGAAGGCGCTGAGGCCTCCGTGGTAAGTGCCACTGATGAAGCGCAGCTCGGCGTCTTTGTGGGTCGGATACATGTTGAAGGAATAACCCGCAGGCTGGCCGACCTGCAGGGAGCGACCTTTGTTGGTGACCAGGATCATGGACTGGATGTAGTGGGAGTGCTTTCCAGAGACCTGGATGATTTTCTCATCTTCAAACAGCTTGATCTCTAAGGGTTGGTCGTACGTGTATCCGGCGATCTGGGACCAAACGGATCCGTAGCACAACTGGATGCTGAGGGAAAGAAAAGGTCAAATTTCATTTGACTGGAAATGGTGAAATTATGTTAATGATAATACATAAAATTGATAAATGTGACACAAAGAATTTCTTTGTTTTAATAAAGAGGCCAATAAACAGCTAAACTTTTAAAGTTTACAAATCTCTGGTGATTGTTTCCTGGATTGGACTTGGAAAAGAACAATGAGCCATTTTTTATTTATTCTGAGACTTTTCCCTTTTTCCTCAAGTTGGAAAATATATTTTACTTTCCCTATTTAAGAAAACCTAAAAAGAAAAATAATGAAAAATTTTGTTTAAGTGTGCAGTTTTTTTTTTCTAATGTATTCAAAAAACCACAAAGCCAAATGTATGAATTGATTTATTTGGCTTTGTGGTTATTCTTTGTTCTGAATCCTAAACTTGAAATAAAAACGAAGTGATGATTGGTTCACTGTACTTTTTCACAAAGAAAATAAACTGTTGTAGCTGCAGAGGAAGCTGTTGAATAAAAACCCAGACATATTTACCCGTAGACGTGGTTCCCCCAGGCCTCCCAGACCCGGATGGCCGTGATTCTTCCCTCTCCAGTTATGCTGTACGAGGAGCCGCTTCCTGATCCCACAGACGGTGAGAACGAATAGTGGGAATCTGCGAACAGAAATAACCATGAGAACATTTCAGAAAAACTATTTAGATTTATTCTTAGAAGTTAAAAAAAAATCCTGTAGCAGTTTGATTTCCTACCCTCTGCCCACACACAGGCTGCCACCAAGGCAAAGACGGCAACGGAGCGCATTCTGCAAAACAAACAAAAGTTCAACTTGCTTCACCTCGTTCATGAAATATGAAGTTGGAAATAATCTTACCTGTCAGATTCAAAGATAAACCTGCAGATTAAATATCAAACACTTTAACCTCCTTAGCAATTATCATAAACACTCTATATGCAACAAATCTATCCAATTAAACATACTTACAGTAATAAAAAGTTTTTTTAGCACCTGTGTGCAGCTGTTTCCTCAGCGACTATCTTCAATCTGACATGGCTGGCAGCTTTTTATACGTCCCTCAGCACATCGCTGAGTAATTTCACTGTAGCTTTAAACTGGTTCCTGTCTGTCATTGGCTGCTGGCTGACAGGTGAATGTTGTGTTCATTCCATGTCGAACCTGGGATCAAACCTAGTGGCTCACTGCCCATCTGATGAATGAAAGGAATGAAGAGCTGCGCTCCTATCAGACATTTTTCATGTGAAAATATCCAGGAAGACAGAAAATAAGTCACTGGTTTATTTCCTTGAGGCTCAGAAGAAAGCTTATTTTTATGATTTTAAAATGAATTCATTATTTTTTTTATGTTTGGTAAACTTAGAAACCAAACTGGGGTTTGGAAAATTTCAAAGAAAATTTCTTAAGACCAATTTTTTGGGGGTCTGCAAAGTTACAGTGAAATGTAACGTAAAATGTGGTTTAGGAAGTTTTTTAACCACATTCAAGCTGAAGAGCCAAAAATGACTAGTAATGCACATCAAATATGTTTTATTCTCAGTAAACAAAATGTTGAGAAGTGAAACTAAAATTCAACTGTTGCTTCTATATGAGTTTTGTTCAGTTTCACTGATCTAATCTCTGCTTCACCTTTACAAAAATTTAAGATTCTACATAAAAAAGCTTTAATGAGGAACTGCTCTTTATAAAATTCCTCGTAAACATTGATTTATTCCAATGGCTCCCAATACAAGTTATTGTCCATTTAAATGATAGCTTGTTAAGTTGCTTTATTTTAAAGCCTTTTTTAGTTTTCTCATGTCCTGAGTGACAGAGAACCATCAGGTAGCTAGAAATTAATATCTGGGGAATATTATAACTTAAATGTAACATTTAAAGCACTGCGGTTTATATAGAAAAATATTCAGATTTTATTTTGTGGTTTTAGAGGCTCTACATTGAAACAGTGAGTGACTATTGTTCTAACAATGGTAAGGGGGACCTAAAAGTTTATTCTTATTTTTTTCTGAGATAAATGGCAGATTTATTTGTTTGCTTTTGTTTTTTTGTTTTTTTTGTCTTTTCATACTGATATTATTTAAATGCAAACGTTTCAATGATTTTTTGGGGGGGACAATTCTAGACTTTTCGAAGATTGGGGGGTCCGGACCCCCCCCCAACCCCCCGGGATTTACGCCCATGTTAGAAACTTAGATTCATAGTTTTTACATAAATGTTGCTAAAAATGATAAATAATCAACTAAGGCTTTTAAAAGCAGATATAATAACAAATAGAAGATTTTCAATTTGATCATAGAATAATTTAACTTAATGATGCTAAAAGTATCAGCAATGTTTTGTTTACATCTAATCTTGTAATTATGTTGGAAACAGTTTTTATAACATAAATAAACGTAAATATTAACATCCCATAGAAGAACATGTGTCCATTCTCTTAATGCAAAAAAATTTCTTTATTTTAATGCGCAAAAATAAAGAAAATCTTGTTCCTGTAGTAGATATTTGTTAAAAAAATAATAAGTTATATTTTTTTCAAAAAGTAATTTTAACATTTGTGGCTCTAAATGACTTTTATTTTGCTAAACTGAGGGGAAAATTGTCTCTATGGGTTATAAATGTTGCAAATATCTGTAGTGTATTTTAGTGTTTTAGATTTAATGCAGACTCCTGGCCTTTTTATTATAAACTGTTTTTTATAGTTTGTTGTGCATCTGCAGATTTGTTCCTATTAAAAGTGAATTTATTTGTTTGTTTTCTCAGCTGTTCATGTTTTGTTTATTCCACCTTCAGTAGCTTTTGTTCTTCTTGTCACAGAGTTTGGGTCCAGCACCACAGAGGAGGAATCATTTGTTTGTTTGTTTTAATTTTTTTGACATGTGATAAGAAGGAAGTGGACACACTTTCCTGGTGTTTATTTTTAACCTGCTTTGACATGAGGACTGACTGGTAATCCCACTTTTTAATCTCTTACCTAATCTGTACCTACTGCTTCTGAATTTAAAAAAAAAAAACTAATTACAGGACAAACTAATGCCTTTGATTTCCTTCGAATGATGGCCTTACAGTGTCATAATTAGACAATAAACACTGTGCAAAACTGAAGCTGGAATTTTAATTTCTGCTTTTTAAATTGCCTTTAATCCTTCATAATGGAGCTAATGAAGATATTTTATTAGAGTCTTATATGAATAAATGTTTCCATTTCTGTTTTTAGCTATCTGGAGTTGAGCTAGCATATGCTAATCTTTCTCTCTGCTTTCCTCTTCCATTTTTAGGGAACGTTTTTCTTCTTTAGCCACAATATGTTGTTAAAGCCACAAAAAACGTCAAAAATACCCTGCAAAGTGTAATATTGTCTCCATGTTTGTTAGTTCATCTGTGTGTATGAAGAAGGAAGCAGGCACAAATATGAAGCGATTAATTTTATTAATTTATTTTTGCTTTAATGAAAGAACAACACAAGGATGTTTAACTTTCAAAAAGAAAGAAACAGACAATATAACATACTCCCTTTACCAAATTATACATATGTTTAATAGAAGCATTTATCTTTATATTTAGGAGGGAAAAAAAAAGAAATAAAATAGGGTGTTTTATGGAATATCTTCATGTATATTTAGTTTGATACTTATGTTTTTTTTAAATCACAACTGCTTTAAAATGTTGAAAAGAAATCTATAAAAGAGAAACTTTTGTAAATAAACAGTACTAACCATTCTACTTCACCAGATCTTAATTTAAAAGTCAATCAAAGTGTTGATTTAAAATTAAATGATACACAATCAGCTTTAAAGTTGCGGAAAGTGTCTATCATTTAAGTGAAATTAGCAGCATTGCATCACTTTTTCTTCATCGCTGCTCATTAATCATCAGTGAAGTCAGAGTCCGGGACGGCCCAGTGGGCCTGGAGGGCAGTGGGCGGCCCATTGACCCAGCCGCTCAGGTAGCGCAGCTCGGCGTCTTGGTGGGTCGGATACATGTTGAAGGAATAGCCTGCCGGCTGGCCGACCTGCAGGGAGCGGCCTTTGTTGGTGACAAAGATGAGCGACTGGATGTAGTGCGCGTGTTTCCCCGAGATCTGGATGATTCTTTCATCGTCGTTCAGCTGCAACTCGTTGGCTTCGCCGGAAACGTAGCCGACAACCGGAGTCCAGCCGGAAAAATCATACCGGAACTGAAAGCTGAGGGAGACAGGAGGAGTTTATTACATTTCTGAAGATAATAACCTAAATATATGGTGTAGTTCTTAAATTTAAACTTTCACAGTAAGTTCCTTAAAGCTGCAGTATGTAACTTTTATATAAAAAAAACATTTTTTACATGTTAGCTGTGACAGTTTGGCATGAGACAGAAAATCTATGAAAAAAATCAAGCTCTTCTGCCTTCTCCCTAGAAACAACCAATCAGAAAGCTTTGTAGCTTTGGTTTGTTTTTTTAGAAATCATTGTTTTAAATCTGCAGTTTGTAATTTTGATTAAAAATTTTTTTGTTTTTTTACCTATTTGTTAAAATTGTTGTGACAATTTAATAAGAGATGGATAATCTGTGAAAACATTGATCTCCTCCACCTCTTCCCTGAGCTGTTATGTAGCTATTATTACACTGTCCAGATTAAAAACAACCAATCACAGCCAGGAGGAGGGTCTTAGCGCTGTCAATCAACCTTGTGTTCACGCTGCTCAATTTGTTCAAAGCAGAGAAACAATTCAGCGTTCCAGAAACAGACTCCTGCCATCACCGATGGCCATGCTAGTTACCCTTAGCATTCATCACAGGCTTTGCTAATAAACCGAAACTGTAGTGAAGCAGAGAGCAAAGGTTAGGGTGAGAGCAGCATATACACAAGCATGATTGACATCGCTAAGACCCTCCTCCTGGTTCTGGTTGTTTTGGACTGAGCTGTGTATTTCTGGGAGAAAGCTGAGGAGCTTTTATTTTTTCACAGATTATTTGTCTCATATAGATACACAAAAACAAAACAAAAACTGTTTCATTGTTTATCCAGTTAAATCTCCAGGTTATCTAGAAAATTAAGAGTAAAATGATTTGGTTGTTTTTTTATGGTTCTTAACAAGAAATCAAATTCAAGTCAAAGCGCTAGAAAGTCAATAATTGAAACAAAAATCCCAAATCATGGTGATCGATTTCTAATCTTGAACAGTCACCCGTAGATATAGTTGCTGGAGAGTTCCCAAACTCTCACGGCGATGATTCTGCCGTCTCCCACCACGCTGTACGAGGAACCGCCTCCCCCTCCCACCGACGACGAGAACGAATAATGAGAGTCTGCAGGGAAAACAGGAAAAATATCAGCAAAAGCATAAACATCACAAGAAAACTGAGTGAATTAAATTTCAGTCAGTTAGTAGGAGCTGTTCCATAAACACATTTCTGAACTGTTGAGTTGAATGTTATCTGTTCACTTGCCGTCAGCCAGGGCGCAGGCCGTCAGGAGAGCAGAGACAGCAAGGAAAAGCATTCTGTGAAATAAATTAATCCTGATTCAGCAGGGATTTATTCAGTTTATATAAATATTGAAATTACAGAGAAAACAGAAACATTTCTTACGTTTCTGATCAAACGTTTGCAAGAGGAGCAAAGAAAACCTGAGGAGGAAATATTTGTATGCGTTACCACTGCTGATTGTTTACCGCATAAATCCAGCCATTAACTAACTATAATAATAAACACAGTTTTAAAAAACGAGACACTCACAGTGTTTTGTTGTAAATGTTTCAAGCTTTCAGAAAACGTGTCCGGTTCTTCCTTTCTTCTCCTCTCACATGCTAAGCAGCGCTAACAATGACTTCAAGCACATTTTCTCTGATTACTTTCCGGGTTCTCATTGGCAGATGGGAACTGCTTCAATCTGATGTCTTTTTGAAAAGACACGCCTTTCAACACAAAGCATTGTTGTAAATAAATTGAAAGTATGCATGGTACGCGTACTGACAGTAACTCGTACTGGCAGTGTTACAAAAAACAAAGTAGTGCCTCCAGATTAGATCTGTGGGATTAGGAGAGTTAGTCTAATGTTTGCAGTGTCAACTTGAGCTTTTTCTTCTTCGTGGCGTGAGATGCAGCTGGAAATCTGACTTTCTTCTCATTTGTGCAGTTATCAGGCACCACATCTTTGAATAATCTCACTTAACCTTCCAGGAATTGCATTAAAACATATCAAGTTTTCAGGAAACGGTCATAGAATTAAAACTCATTTTTAGTTCTACATGTCCATTTAATATAGAACTGGATTAAATGTTCTAGATGAAATGATTTTCTTTCTTTTTGCAAAGTAAGAAAATCTGTACTTAGCCGATTATTTCTGTCATAGCAAAATAATTATCACCTCAATCTTTAAACAAAATTTGTTGCAAGTCGACTAACATGTTTTTTGTTTTTTTTTGGTAACTCTTGCATGAACAGAGGAACCAGAAGAAACTAAAGGGTCGAAGGTCACAACTGAAGGTCATTCCGTCATCCTGGAAGGAGTCGTTTAATGTCCTTCAAAAGCATATTCTAGTGCAAATATGTTATTGCACTTGAAATGAGACAAAACTATCTTACAAGTAACATGTGAGCAAGAAATAAGAGCTTATTTTAAGTCAATAATTCTTTAATACTGATGCAAAGGTACTAGTTCCACTGGCAAATAATTTCACTTATAACATGGGAAAATATCTTACTAAAATTGGGCTTTGGTTGTTTTGACGTCTGTGTAAAGGATCAATACAAATAAAATCGATTGATTTATAAGTATTAGTGTGTTTGTTCTGTGATGTAAAGGATCAATACAAATAAAATCGATTGATTTATAAGTATTAGTGTGTTTGTTCTGTGATGGACTGGATCTGTCCATGTTTCTCACAGAATAACTAAAAATCCACCAATATTTTCATCCTTGGTAAAAAAAATCATGTTTGTGTAGAAAAAAAAGAAAAGCCAGTCACTTATATATTCTGATTAGATTTTATTAAAGTTTTCATTGACAAATAAAATTATGATTTAACTTTGGAACCAAAGTTAGACAAAAATATAGGATTCACAGACATAGCAACAAAAAAAAAAGAAACACATTAATATTTTTTATGAATACTAAAATCATTTACTTTGAACCTGCAGAGCAAAATACTAAATTAAAATTTCCAGTGAAAATAAATATGAATTGTCTTCTCATTAAAGCAGATTTTAATTTAAATTTGAATATATGAAGAAAAATGTTGCAAATTAAAGTAAAAATCATTCAAACAATGTGGAGAGAATATCAGTTTGAACGTGGCAGTGATTTTTTTCACCGTTACTTAATTACTCTCTTTGCTGTCGGTATCGAAGACGGCCCAGTGGGCCTGGAAGGCAGTGGGCGGCCCACTGACCCGGCCGCTGAGGAAGCGCAGCTCGGCGTCTGGGTGGGTCGGATACATGTTGAAGGCGGTGCCAGAGGGCTGGCCGACCTGCAGGGAGCGACCTTTGTCTGTGACGAAGACCAGCGACTGGATGTACTGAGCGTACTTCCCAGACACCTGGACGATTCTTTCACCGTCGTACAGCTTCAGTTCGTTGGGTTCGCCAGACACGTAGCCGACGACCGGAGTCCAAACGACTCCGTAGCAGACCTGGAAACTGAAGGAAACAGGAAGAGAGGGGTCATAGGTTAATCTGGGAGGATTTAGGAAGAATATTAAGATGGTACCTTCAAGATACATTAGAAATATCTTTGGAATGGAATTCATTTAGTCACAGAAAGACAGTAAGATAAAGATATTGTTGTCTATGTTTATGTTCACACTGCAGGCTTTAGTGCTCAATTCAAATATATGCGACTTGTATGTGATCTCCTGTGTGAACTGCAAATGGCCTGAAAGTGCCCTGCATGCGCAGTAGTTGTTGTTTTTCGTCCTGCTTGCGCGTTTCAGGGTGCAGAATAGTGACATTTGTCGAGTATCAGTGACGTTCAGGTCGGATTAACACGACCTGGACGTACATGCTGAGATTAGATTTGTATCTGGGTCAAAAAATCTGATCTGTTTTATTCAAACTATCATGAAAATACCAGATACAGGTCAAATTAAGGCAAAAATAAACTGGATTTAGGTCAGAATCAGGCTGCAATGTGAACGTAGTCTTTTTAGTGTCTGAACATAACTTTGAAATATTTACCCGTAGATGTAGTTGCTGTAGACCTCCCAGACTCTAATGGCGGTGATTCTGCCGTCCCCCACGATGCTGTATGGAGAACCGCCACCTTGTCCCACAGACTTAGAGAAGGAGTAATGGGAGTCTGCAAAGGCAAAAATAATACAAAGGGATTAAAATCAGGTCTCAGGATGACGTGGTGAATATCTGGGCCACTTTCATCACCATTGGGTCCAGTCTTGAGTTTTCACAAGTTATTGGTAATTCTTTCTTCTTGATTGTTTCTTCCGTCTTTTCTGCTTTGTCTATAATCCTAATATCCAGGATCTGGAACATGATATTGGCTTTCTTAGGCTTGTTTGGTCCGCTTTAATAGTTTATTTTCATAAAAAGAGAAGGAGTGAATGTTTAACTAACTCTAATACAGAAAAAAGTTCTGGGTATATACAATGCTAGAGGGAGAAATGGCTCGCTGTCTTTTGCTAAAGACAGAAAGAGAAATCCGACAAAAATCTGATGCTACACAATTTTTGTTTACATTGTGTGAAGTTGTGCTCAATTTTCCTCTGTGTTTTTGTATCATTTCCTTCAGTGGTTCTTGGTGCAGCTTTTTAAAGTGGTTTTGTTCATTTGTCACAAATGAAAGCGAACCACACCAGCTGAAAATGCAACAAATGTAATTTTGGTCCCACCTGAACCCAGTCTACTGGACTGTCAGGTTCGGTTGACATTGAGTGGTTACTCTTAACAACTCAATGTTTTTGGCTGTTAGTGTCTCTTCAGCTGATCCGTCTCTAGTCACTGGCAGGACGTTGGATGTCAGCCATTTCCTGAATACTAGGCCGAATCTTATCTTGTCAGGTTTTCACTCAGAGTGTCCAAAAAATAAAAACAGTGCTGGTACTGTTGGACCTCAGTGCAGCATTCAACACTGCAGACCACGACATTTGGGTCTGGTCCAGACCTTGTCTGGTTTGTCTTGCCTAAAAAGCAGGGGCTTCTCTGTGTCAATAAATGACTATTCATCAGAGATGAGAAAAATCACATGCGGAGTACCTCAGGGTTCCATCTTAGACCCCATCTTGTTTAAAATCTAAATGCTCTCAGATTAAAACAAGTAACGAGATTAATTTTCATAACTCTAGATCAGGGGTGCTCATAAGGTCGATCGCGGGAAGGTTTTGAGTCGATCGCGGCAGCAGGTGACAAACTGAACGCCACCAGGAAGCTGAGACCAGAACTTCCTCTTCTGACAGGCTTATCAAAATATTCACTAAGATTCTAAACGTTTGTAGCTTCATTAAATAATAATAAAATCAACAAAACGTGTTAAAATTAATAATCTTAGTAAT
>CAEFZY010044280.1:0-15301 GCA_903066815.1 Brachyrhaphis roseni
TCCATCCATCCATCCATCCATCCATCCATCCATCCATCCATCCATCCATCCATCCATCCATCCATCCATCCATCCATTTTCTTACGCCCTTTATTTTCTTACGCCCTTGTCCCTAGTGGGGTTGGGAGGTGCTGGTGCCTATCTTCAGTGAACGTTTCAGGTGAGAGGCGGGCTACACCCTGGACAGATCGCCAGTCCATCGCTGAGCCAAACTTTGTTGCACGACATTATTTTATCCCCCCATAACTTTTAAGCTTAATATAAACTAAAGGATCATTTCCTGACCATGAAAGATTTTATAATTTAAAGTCCTGAAAATTTCTATGATACATCTGTAGCTTTTAGATATTTAGATACAAACTGGGTCAAACATCAGCAGCTCAACGAATGTGATTACTAATCTCAAAGAAGTACAATAGCCTATTAGGGTCATTGTAGGTTTAAAAAAAGAAGTAAATTTCAGCTAAAAAAAACTTTTAGATTAAACTCAGAAATTTTCAAAACCAAACAGGGACATTTCTGAGATTCAAAAGTCAAAAATCTTTCACTATTGAAACTCAGAAATTTCCAGGTTTTTTTTTTTTTAGAAAACTTCTGAGATTAATCTTCAGAATTTCTGAGTTTTCCTGTTGAAATTCGCTCCTTTCTTTCTCTCTACATTTGTTCCGAATATGCCGTCATACAGAAGCGCTTCATTGACATCATGCCTCGTTTATGAACAACAGCTCCATTCACAGTGCTGGCCGCTGACATCATTCCCACTGCACTTTCATGTTGCCTTGGCGAGACTGCAGTCTGTCACGGTACGATACAATGACCCACTGTCAGCGATAAGGTGTGTTTTTGTGTGCAGGTATATCCTATCTCTGCTCCTGCTGCTTCCTTTGTGTCTCGTTTGCATCGCCCCTCCTGCTGATAAAGCAGCCCTGTTTGCATGTGGGAAGCAGAGAATATCAGGCATTACTCTCTTTATCTGGGAAATGAAAGCAATAAGAAGCAGATTTTTCTGGGTTTTAATGCCAAACCAAGCAAACATCACAGCTTTTTAAATATTATAGTACAGGATAAAAGCATTCCTAAATGTTTTGATTTATCAAATAAATATCAGACAAACATAACCTGAATAAATACAAACTTGAGTTTTTAAATGATTTCATTCACCAAAAGAAAAAAGATAACTAAATCAACCTGTAAAATGTTACGGAGAAGTCCATAAGGCCTTCAGACTCCAGAACCACAAACTGAGCTGTTATCCAGAACTGACCCAAACCTAGAAAAATCACTTACTACACTCCTCCAGGTGTTCAGAACTTTCCCCTTACATCTGGTAAAAAAGCATTCAGAACATTTACGCTTATTAATTGCAGAAAATCCTGAAGGAGTTCAGACATCTATTTCTGATCTTAAACTCGTGAGCAGATGGATTACGGAGCACAACAGTAACATGAAACTTATTGTTTCAGTTCTGAAGTCCACATCAGAACTTCTGGAGAGGTCTAGTCAAAGTTAAACTGAGTGAGACACAATGGGATTACTTTGAACATGCTGCTGATGCTGGAAAAACCCTGGAATTGATTTAAAAAACAGGGCATAAATAAATGTATCCTCTCTCTGCTCCTGCAGCAGAGGTAGGATATACAATTGATGGGTTGTAAAGTTTGGTTTTTAAACAAAATATGTGACAAGAATAAATGTATAAAATATATGTTCTTAAAATGGTAACACAAGAACTAAACTGAAACTTAAATCATTAAAGGAGCAGTAGGAAGTTTGGAAGTTGCAGCTCTGAGGAGGAGCTTCGTCTGAAGGCGGAGCTAGGTCCACCAAAGTGTTTTGCGCAACCAAATGGTTGCCATGGGAAATTAAAGGATGTCTCAAACATGCACTAAAGAATCAAGGCAGCATGTTTTTGCTGATGTAATAACATTATAACGTTATGTAAAGCTCAAAAAAGAGGATTTTACAAAATAGTGCCGCTTTAAAGACCCTTCAGAATCAGTCTGGAAGGACCTGCGATCATGTGAGCTTTAACTTGTTGATCCTGAACCTGACCTTCATCAGAGAGATTAGCTGAGCAGAGCCGTGCCAGCCATTCTGATCCATTAATACGAAGGAATTGGTTGAAAGTCAGCCTGAACTCCTGAGATTCAGCCAAATCCAGCTTCTAAAGCCCATCTGGGTGTTTTCAGGATCAGTGTTGGTAAAGTGGGCGACAAAGTTCGAGCTAATCCCAAACACGGGACAAAGCTAGGCCTGTTTCAGGGCTTCACACACACACACACACACACACACACACACACACACACACGCTAAAGCACAAATCAAGGCTTAAACTGATTAGAGGAATTAACAAGCTAAATAATTTTAAATTTACTTCACAAATAATATGAAGTGCATATATTTCATCCCTCCAGAGTCAATACTTTGAAGTGTGCCAGGCGCACATATTTTCGGGGTTTACATAGAAAAAACACTGCATTTCCAGGCTTTTATTGTCTGATTCATAAAACAGCAACACAAAACGGGCGAACTGAAGCAAATGAATTCCAGCTCCTAACTTGTGACCAGAAGGAGAATATTGAATCAAATTTGTGTGAGGCATTTTTACCAGACAAATAGAGCTTCTTTATGTGAACTTCCATTCCTAAAAATGACATGATGATTGATCTGCTACACATTCCTCTCATTCCTCCAATTAGACCAAGTTTGCATTGTCTGAACTGGATGACAGGAGACAGACGGACCAACAGCAGACATCAGGCTGGGATGGAGATTTCTTAACTGAAGTGATCTGATATTGTGTTGGAACAAGTTAAACAGAAAAGATACTGCAGAGTAAAGTTAACATGTTCCTAGACCTGCCTCAATAAGCAATAAATCAGTTAATCGCATGATAATAATTTACATAATTTACATTTGCAGGATTTGTCGTTTTTCTTTTCTCCCTCTTTCTACCAAAAACTGGAAGACAAAAGACTTTATTCTGGTGCTTTGCTCACAACAAGCCCTTTTTTAAATTTTGGTTACAGAGGCTTCAAAATTCATCTTATCTGTCGTTTTGTTTATTTATTTATATGTTTTTATTTCTTCAAGTTCCAGTGTTAAATATTCATAAGAATTTAAAGTTCTTTGATCTTTGAGAATGTGTTCTTGCATTATTATGACATTACTTGATTGCTATGACATTATTACTTGAAAATGGTCTCAAAACAACAATATTATTGTTTATTGTAATAACTTCTGAGGCATTTTTGATCTTTGAGATCATATGCCATGATTATATCAGTTAAAAATGGTCTTACAATGACAATTCTATGATTTATCACAATAACTTCTAGGGCAATTTATTGCCCAGCAAAATTAGTTCTTGTGACAGCCATGGTGTGTGTGTGTGTGCACGTGCAGATGTCTAATGTAAATGTTTGTAGGGACCAACAGGTTTTTTTGTTTGCTTTTTTTATTGTTGTTCATATAAATTGATCCAGTTTGACATTTGGAACATGCAGCAACAAGGAGATTTTTACTTCTTGTTGGTGTAACCATGAGCCAAATTCCACTTGGTTATTTAGATAATAAGTGAATTATCTCCATGGTAACTCCATGTCATGAGAAGGCTGTGAGGTGTGGCTGACAGCTTTGCTTTCATGAGGAAACGTTGTGGGCTCTCGCTCACCAGAGACCGCCAAAACTCAGAGGGAAGCGTAAAACGAGTGATTGTTCCCTACAGCGTCTCCTGATCAGCTTGCTGATCGTCTAGACGGTCGCTACCGACAACAAGCAGCGAATAGGGAACCCCCCTCTGATCCCACCACAGCTGATTTCCTGTAACCAGCAGGACTGCAAACAAATTCACTCTCCAACGCTCATATTCTCTCTGATAATTCGGTCACTAATTAAGCAATCAAGTCTGACCTTGGACTATGAAAACTGCACATGTTTTCTCTTGACCACAAAAAACACAATAAAGGAAAAGATAAACATGTCAGTGTAATAAAGGATGACCAGACATACAGTCATACTCAATAATCCAATTATAATCCAATCTGGCTCCCTTGTCAGATTAAAATAACCTTAAAAATTAACAATAATTAATCGGGTATTAAACATGCATTTCATTAAACCCACATTCCTGTATTAAAATGACTGTTCTAATGTTTTATGTAATGTTTTAATCTTAAATGTCATGTTTTCTTCTGCTGGAAGCAGAAAATTATCATAATTCGCTATGTGGAATTAATCTACATAATGTCTTTCACTGAGTTATTAAAATGAATTAACTTTTCATTAATATTCTAATTTACTGAATGCTTTTTGCAGTGCTGCAAAAATGATTCTGCGTGTGAAAATGTTAGGTAGAAATCACAGAAGTTCTTCTCTTTGAAGGAAGAACAGACACATGACCTCCTGCAACAAAATGAGCGACGAAGCTGCATAAGCTCATATACGATATAAGTTCAAAGACGTAATCTTATACACATATACATAAAACAAGACTTATTAATCTAAAAGGTTTTGGTTCAGACAGACTGGTATCGCCCTCAGTTGCTGTGTCTAGAAGACTATAAGTCAGTCTTTTAGTTACGAAAAGAAACAATAAACAACATTTAGTTTCAAAGATGGATTCAATGTGTCGTCGTTTCTTTCCCTTAATAAAAGCCTGTGCCACTTTTGGGCACAAAAGTACAAAATAATCAAACGGGTGTCTTTTTTAAGTGTTTTAACAATGTTCATTTTACTCAAACATTTATCTACAAAGAGTAAAATCAGACAAACTGATCATTTTAAGTGGTTTCTTAATTTTTTCCAGAGCTACATGTAAAAAATATTTTTTAAGAAATTTCTTACACAGCATCTTTAAGTGTCTGGCTAATTCTATTAAAAACGTTTTTAAATAATAAATTGAACTTTATAATTTAAGGGGCACTTTGAAGTGCACTTTAAATTAAACATAATAACTTTAGGGACTATACATTTTCTGTATAAAACTACAGAAATACAAACTCACACCTAGTCAGACCCTGTAGATAAACAAGAAACCTGAACAACACAGTAATAATGCATCCACTGCCGAAAACAGGTGATTGTGAAACACACACACACACAGCAATGGCTCCACGGCCAGCCATTAAAGATTGATAACGCTTGCAGGTAACCCAACACCTGCAGCACCGTGTCTCCCTGAGCTCCTCCTAACAACTCAGTCACAACAAGCTGCTCCTCATCTCTTTGCCATAATCTTGCATGTGATGTTTTCTTGTGGATTATATAAATGTCCAACACGGCTAAGCTCTAGAAACTCGTCGCTGAGTGACGCAGGGACTGCTCGCTTTATTGGCTGCGCGTGGCTGCCAAAGTGAATGTAACTCCATCTGCCTGGCCCTGATAAGTCTCCATGTTTCCAACCAGGAGCCAAACAGGAACCAGAGGTTTCACTTCTGTAACTTTCCAAATATGTAACACAACAAGTCGGGGTTTTTGTGTGTGTGGGGGTGTGTGTGTGTGTGTGTTAGTATTATACTGGATATTCCCCAAACAGTGAGTCCAACGCAACACCAGCAGCGCCAGTTTGGAGAGTTCCCACCTCTCCATCCAACCCACACCCGTCAGTCACGGAGTCCGCAACTGTCCCGAGAAAACTAGAGCAGGTGTGTCCGTCAGGTCTGAAGTTAGCGTACGAGTTAAACTGTGTGAGAAGGAGGAGGACAGTTCGCTCCTTTCTTACCGTCGTCAGACGCTGTGAACGGCGTCGACCCGTGGCACCTTTCTATAAACAGAAACTCTCTCTCAGCGCGTCTTCTGGAGATTAAATATCCGTGTTTTATTCCACGTCCCGCCGCACGCGGGGGCCACTTCACTAATAGCAACCAACACACAGGGAAGCTCCTTAGCGCGCGCCGTAGATGAAAAACCCCAGTAAATCCTTTATGCTGAGGCTCCGCCCACCGGGAGACCAGTTCCACCTCAGATGGAGCGCTTCTGGTTTCACAACCAATCTCACAAAATCCACTCAATCAACGCTGCGGCGGGTTATCTAGAGAAGTTTAACTCATTTTATACTACAATGCTTGTATTAATTGAGATAAAGTTCAAACATGATGCAAGAAAATGTTGGAGCGTAAAACAGAAAACTTCATGTTTTGATGCTGTCTGAGTTTTTTAAATAATGAGTCATATCCTCACCTTCATAAAATGATGGTTTCTTGCCAGAATTGTATTTATTTTTATTTTGCCTAAATTGTCTTTTGGTAATGAAAATGGGGATTTTTCTTTCTCTCCAAAATCACTTTTGGCAAAAAAAAAAAAAGAAAGAAAAAAAAGACTCAGACCATTTTTTTTTTTGGAAGAAAGGTGGCATTATTAAAAACAGATCTGAAACATAATATTTAATACTCAATTCATTAAATGCTAAAACCACATCAATGGCATGGAATATTTTATGCCATTATGTTACACTGGAAAAATGTCCTTTTTAAGTATTCTTGCTCATGTTTGTAGAATTTGTTGTTCAACAAAAGAAAGCAAAAATAGTCATAACCTTCAAACATTTCACTAGACTGGAGTCTCACCATAAAGTTTGTGATGAACTGGATTAGATTTTGGTGAAAGAAGTGCGAGCAAGATGGCCAAAAGCGAGTGTGTAGCGACCTCCAGTGGTAGATACATGCTAACAACTAAAAGTAATTTAAGTCTGAAACATTTTTTTTAAATGCGCCGAACTTTGCTTAATTCCAACCAACTGTAAGATTACTTTAATGAATTTATTAAATAATTACTCTTGTGATGAAGAATAGTGTTTTAAGCCCAGCTAGTAAAATTTGCCATATGTTTTATTAATCAAAAGAAAGTACAGAACTCTTTCACAGTGGCTTGGAAGACCAGCTGCTAAACTACTTAAGCCACATAAAATGTTCAGTTAGATTTGATGATTTAAAAAAGTCCTTTTAAATCTAATAAACTTGTTTTCTGACAACACATTTGTCTGGGAATAGCTAGTCCAGCTGGCTGCTCACCTGAAGCGTTAGACTTTTGAACCTCAGAAATGTCCCGTTTTGGGGGGGGGGTTTTCTAGTAATTTCTGAGTTTTTCTAGCAAGCTTTCAATTTCCAAGCTCAGAAATTACCTTTTTTTTTTCTTTTCCAGAAAATTTCTCAAAATTTCTGAGTTTGTTTTTTGGCAGAAATGTACTCCTCTGTTTTTATGTCTACAGTGGCCCTAGCAGTACGCTATCACATTTTATTTTGTTTCACAAAACACAAATTATTCCAATTTATAGGACGGAATAATGTTGACTCAATAAAGAAACAAGATTAATGATGATTGAGCTCACAGGAAACATTACATCAACATGTGAAATGATCATTTAATTTGACATCAGGAAACTAAATCATTTTCCACACAAAATTATACTATTTCAATACATTTCTTGATAATATTTACCTTTTGTCTGAATGTGAGAGAGGAAGCCTAACATCCCTAAGCCTGACTTTAAAGGGTTAAACTGATCTGTGGCCAATCATCCTCTGACTTTGCACATTCCCACTCATCCAGGATCAGTGGACTGGGCTCCCTGCCCACCCACACACACATACACACGCACACACACCCACTCACCCCACTGCCATGGCCAGGACAAGCCAGAGGTACAGAATGGAGAACATGTTTACTGAGTTAATGGAGGACCTGATTGCTGCTCACACACTGAAACAGTTTCCTTTAGTTTTATCTGTTTCCTATTTGACTTTGTTTCAATACCAGAAGATGCCAAAGACTCAGCTTATCGAAGACGAGGAGGATGAAGACGAGGAGCAGAGAAGGACTCTGCAGGACAGAGGTCAGACAACCGGTAAGAGACTGAAAGTTTTCTGGAATCTGTTTCTGTTCAGAATCTCAGCGACAGATCTTAGTGCTGTTGAACAATGAGAGGAAACCCCAAACGAACACTTCAGAAACTTTCCTGATGTTTTTAGTGACCTGAAAACAGAAAGAAAAAAGAACTCTGAAAACTATTAAATTTTGGTTTGATGAAGTGGATTAGCATGACTTAAATGACATCTAATTTATAGTAGCTATACTGTATTTAGCACCATAGACAAATATGCTCAGTAAAAGACGTGTAAAGCCTTAAATTTATCTTTGACTGTAAGACATTTATTTCACAATTTCTGAAAAATAAAACTTTCAATTAAACAAATTATTTCATTTGAGCCACTGGTCCCACAATTGGCAGCATTCCCAACGTTTCTTATAGAAAGATGAACAGTTACCTGTCCAGTTGATCAGATAACTGTTCAGTAACCAGTCTGCTGTTTAATAATCAGCAGTTTTTCATCTCCCTGTAGTATAAATACAACAGGACACACAGGTAGAGGTAGATGTGTGTTTCTGGGTCAGGAGGTTTCAATAAAATAGCTACTTAACTAAGTTTAACCAAATCTGCAACCAGAGTAACAATTTAAGAATAATACAAATTTTAAGTGTTAAAGGAGTTTTCTTTAAAAAACAAAGGAACTCCAAAGCTCACAAAGCTGAGATGATCATCACTGGAGTCACCAGTTTCTGCCCATATCTTACTTTTCCCAACAATTACGGGGAGCAATCTGGTGACTGTGGTCAGCATCAGCTGCAGATGGTGTGTTTTCTGCTCACTAGACTCTGAAAGCTTGAAAGAGCCATGAGCATGTTTGCAGTAACGCTGCTACCTCCATGGTGGGTAGCAGCTGGTGTCAAGTGATCCCCAGAACAAATCCTTTAGTTTCCATCAGCTGCTGCTGCTGCTGCTGGACTGAGTAAAGGCAGCATGTGTTGAAGAGAGAGCAGCTGGGAGGGAATCCATCCCTGCTGATCTCAGCAGCTTTACTCTGTGTGTGGGTGAGAGAGAGAAGGGGTGAATGTGTGTGTGTGTTTATGGTGTTTTGTTTTGTTTTTATCGTGGAGTGCTGTATCTGCTGAGAGTTTCAGAATCTAATGGGGCTTTGTAGCTATTCGTTTCATTTTTCCTCTGGTGTTTAAATGGTTAATGAGCTGTGGATGAGCAAAAGTGTCAAATATTTTTTTATATATTTTTTGTTGTTTTGTTATAGATAGCTTTCAGGGAGCATCGCTATTTGTATTTCCATTACAAAACGATGTTGATGTTCAGCTAATGTGGAGAACACACAATTTTGCTATTGCGGTGTTTCCATTGAGTAAGAAAAGTAATCAGAATCACGCATGAATATGCGTGTTCACGCGAGAAGCCATTAAAAACCAGGAGGTGTTGGGCGCACCGAGATCACGGTGGTCTGTGTGGCGCTTATGAAATTAAAAAAAATCTACTGAAATAATTGTTGGACAGATCCAGGATGGTTTAGACTTGTTGAACCCAATAAAATGATTTCCCAGGCTTAATCATTATGAAGTATGAATTGAATTGTCCTTGAGAGCCAATTTAAGTATTTAAGTACACACCAAAACAATATAGCTACCATGTTTCCCCTATGTAATATAAAATATATTAATGTTCACAAAAAAGAATATGTAGTGTCCTTAACCCTTCAGCGTACCCTTTTAAACAAATAAACCAACAACATCGTACTGCTTCTTACATAAACTAAGAACCTTTCTTATCACAAAACACAACTGCGCAGTTTCATTCTGCTTTCCAAGAGCTCTATTTGAAAGATTTTCTTATGGTTCTTTCAGGATCTCAGGCTGTCTCATCATGCAAGAACAGGAAGTGCAGCATGCTGTAACGCTTGGGTTGTGTTTAAAGGAGGAGAGGACGTTACTAACAGTTAGGGAGCTAACATGTCCGTCTCAGTCTTACAGCATTTTAACAAATCTATGATAACCAAAATTAGGACAAATTATTTGACATTCCCAATTCCTCCTAAATATAAAGAATTACAATTTAAAATAATAAATGACATATATCCTTCAAATGAGTACTTAAGAGAGAGATTTAAATTTAATGTTGGGAATTGTGATTTTTGTACAACTCAATTGGAAACTACTAAACATTTGTTTTATGAATGTAGTGAAGTAAGAAACCTATGGGATCAACTTCAGAACTTTTTATCTTCTAGATCTATAAATGTGGACTTTAATTCCTTACAAATAATTCAGTTTGGTTTATATATAAAAGAAAAAAAATTGGAATTCTTAGTTAATGCTTTGATGATTATAACCAAATATTATATCCATAAGTGCCGTTATGCAAAATGCTCCCTCTCAATCTCTGCTCTCAAAAACGAACTTTCCTCCTTTAACAGATGTCTGAAAAAGATGCAGAACTTTAAAGCAAATAAATTGTCTGATTTAATGGAAGAATTTCAGTTAGCCCCCTCTTCTTAATAATTTACTTTTTTTTTTCTCTGTTTTGTGTTTTTTTATTTCTTGTTTTAGCCTCTAATTTCTATTGAAGTTATTAATAGGAGTTGTGATCTTATTTTTTTCTTGTAATGTTCATTATTGAGATATTGTTTGAGATTGTCATTGTTATTCTTTATTTCAATAAAAAAAAAAGTCCGTCTCAGTCTACCTATCGTTTCTCCCACGCTCTCTACAGAGAAGCACTGGCGCATACTTGTGACGTCATTAGCGATAGTAGAGTATCTTAGAGACACTACACAATTCACACGAAGAAGACATATAGCGTTCTTCAAAATAAAAGCATAGCTTGACCGCTAATTGTCACTATTGGACCAACGAAAAAGCAGGAGAATCCTAACCACCATTCAACTCTTAGTAGTACAGTATCCTGTTCACTAATGTCAATTTGGTAGCATAACTTTTTTTTTCTCCGAAGAGTTTTTGTGGCGCTAGTGGTAGATATTTATAGATCTATGATATCTAGAAGTAGATAGATAGATCTATCATGTCTAATAGATAGATAAGGTAATTTTATTTATGTAGCACATTTTCAGCAACAAGGCAATTCAAGGTGCTTTACATGAATTAGAAGAAAATACAAACAAAGTAACAAACCGAAGGAAAGAACGAGAGAAGACAAAGTATAAAACTACATATTACTTCCCCATGTTGAAGAATAAGTACTCTGATTACTTGGCTAATCCACCAGACTGCCCTTTATTATTCATACATAAAAACACTGAGAATCTTACATAGTGAGACACTTTTTGGACAACTTAGAAAGTAACTCATTTCACATCAGAACTTTTGGCATCTTACTGCACAGACATTATCTTTTATGGGTCTATTAGAAATACCAAAAAGACAGCTAAATGGTGGGAAAATATGACTTTAGCTCTATAAAGAGATGAAAACTTGGCCTGCAGTCGACAACCATCTGAAGATGATGCATCTTTCACGTTCTGTTTCAGGTTTTTAAGTTTCTCAGACACAATGCTTCCAGATTTTGGTTGTCTGATGTAGGTGGTTTAGTTGTTTCCTCATTAGTTGTAGAATTTATTCTTGGATGAGATACAAGACATGACATAAAAAAATGGGGAACCTAGACAGGAAACTTTGATAGACCATCAGAAAGCGAAAAGTGATCAAGAAAGGGGCAGTATTATGAGTTTTCCAGTTAACTTTAGTTGTTATAAAATTGCTGTATGAAATATGACTTAAAGGAGGTTTTATTTAGTAATTTAACGCCTCAAAACTGTCTCTTTAAAAACTCCTGCTCTTTCTGAAACTTCACTTTCAGGAAGTCATCACAACATTGTTCCTTTATTAACCCTTTAACAACATTTTTACCAGTGATGCACTGAGAAGTAGCTCCTACAAAGCTGATGTCCAGTTCCACCAGGTATTTGCTAACTGCTGCTGGCTAGTCTGAAGGAGCTGAGGGAGTCATAGGGGAGGGCTACTTTTTGAGGCAGAAGGTTGGAAACTGCAGCTCGGAGGAGCTTTGCCCTAGACAGGACTAGGTCCACCCAGGCATTTTGCACAGCTGAATGGTTGCCATGGGCGATTGAAGGATTTCTGAAACATGCATAAAAGAATGAAGGCAACACTCCAGGAATGTTTTTGATGACAGAATAAGATTATAACTTCATATAAATCTCAAAAAAGTAGATTTTACATAATACTGCTTAGGGAGTTTAAGGCTATGAATGGTGCATTAACAGCTGGGCATCATGAAGACTTTTAGTGCATTCTTGAGTGATGACAGAGTCGTTCCGGCCAGTTCAGTCTCTCTGCTTCCTGAAAAACCACATTCCGGCTCACTAGATTGGCCGGGCTGAACGTCTGAATGCAGGAGATGGGAGGCACAACAAAGGCCGTCCCTCCTCTTGTTGTTTCAGCAGGTGTGTTCCTGCCAGCTTCAAGTTCTCGGTCACACTGGAAACAACCCGGAGGGACGAAGCTCGATGGGAAACGTCCCCTTCGTCCTGAAGATGGTGTTTTAACCCTCTAGCGCCTCAGAGGTAGGAGCATTATTAGACATGTGGGTAGAGTTGTGTCGTTTAGCACCAGTGAGACTCTCGCAAGTCTGCTGCAAGCTTAGACCACGGAAATGGTCTGACCTTAAAACTCTGTGGGAAAAATCAAAACCTGAACCTGGTGTTAAAGTGTAACTTTCATCAGCAGCACTGTGGATCCATCAGTCGATCAGTAACAGGTGTGTGACAGGTGGCTCTGACGGCAGTGACGTAGGAAGCTCCTGGCGCCACCTTCAACCTCTACCTGCTATTTTCTTCTTGGTGTCAAAAACAATCAGCTCTTTGTTCCGTTTGAATATTACTTTTTAGAGAACTACTTCATGCTTGCTCGATGGCTGTTTGTGTTAGACATGAAAGTCACAATCAAATGTTGCATGGGAAGTCCTGAGGGTGTTCAGGGTGGTGTGTAAATGTAATTGCGAACTGGTTCTTCCACATTCTGCCCTGCTGGTTCGGTTCAGGCTCTTCTATTTCTGGCTCAAGCTGTATGGTCAGAAACAAGGAGAGGCACTCCAGGGGAAAATTGTTCATTCTGAATGTAAGGCTGTTGATCAGTTTTTCACGGATCTTATTGTTCAAAAGCATTCAATGTTTTGAGCAGACAGGAAGTGAAGGGGCTAAACCTTTTATCTGGTGTGTGTAAAAAAAAACAAACTCAGCTGGTAGTTTATTTTAACTTAAGATTCCAATAATTGGTTCACTTTGTTCTTACTTTTCCTTATAACCCAATTACAGTGTTTCCATTAAATAAAAAAGGCAATGAAAAAAATCACACTTGAATAAGTTTGTTCATGTTATAAGTCATTAAAATCATGCTGCGCCATGATCCTAAAACTACTTCCTGTTGTCTTCTTCGTGGGTTGCGCCTGTGGCAACATCCGGTTGTTGGTTTATACAACAAAAGTAAACCAATTTCAACACAACCAAAAGCAGAAGAAGAAGAAAAAAACAAAACTTAAAATGCGGCAAAACTTTTGTAAAAAAAACCCACATTTTTTCGAAGTTCACGTATTAAGCAAAATTATTTTTGAAATGTCAAATTCAGAATTTATATGGTCAATGGAAAAGTGGCTATTAATGCTGCCTGCTGACTTGTGCATTGTCCTAATTTACTGGGTTTATCTGCTGGATTCATTACGTCCATGATTCAAACAAAACTTCAAAATTATACGCCATTGAGTTGTTGCGCCTCAATAACGGAAAGCTGTGTTTTTATCCGTAGATCTGATTGGGGGAACAAAAACACGACGTCTGGACCGCAGGTATGTCTCTACCGTTTGAGGAAAACGTGAGGAGGAGCTGATACGTACCGTAGCTGCTCATTCAGTAGCTGTTTGTAGAAATCAGTTAGTCCTGGGATCTCAGTGTGAACAACAGCGAGGCCGATAAAACCACAGAACACACAGATAAGCTGTTCAGTCTGTGTTTACAGCTATGCAGATCAATTAGGTGGACGGTGATGAACAACAAGAGGGAGGACTGGAGATGTTTTCCTTTCCCCTCCTGCTGTCTGTGCTCCTTAATGAGGAGCTGCTTGTGTCTGGAGACGCTCCGTCTGTCTCTGAGGTGATGAGGCAGCTGGACAACATCAACTGAACCTCCACCGTCTTCAGGGTGAAACGACCTTCTTCACTCTGAGAGTTAAACAGCCATAATGTTGCACACTTTCTGAGGTGTATGCAAACATGTCATCGGCGCCTGGAAAGCAATTAAAAAAGAATGAAACAAAAAGTAGGCCAACATTTTATCATTTCCTATATAAGCGAGCCAAAGAGCCACTTCCACCAGCCTCTATAACCACCTATGGGCTGCAGGTCTGAGGCATTTTGTTAGCATGTTTTCCTTCATTCTTATAGCTTGATAGGAAGTCAGGTTATCCAAACTGGCAACCCACATTAATAAAATAATAGTGAAATAACATTGACCACCAAACACTGTATTTATAAAAGAGATCAAATTTTTTCCTATATAGAAAGCCCTAACAAGCTAATGTAGAAAAAAATAAACAGTCTCTCTTCACAATATTTATTTGTTTACCAATAATCTACTAGTATGATTTGTTCTTTAAATTGCCATTTATATTTTTCGGTCTCAGGGGATGATTGAGGGATGAAGAGACGCTGATGTCTGGTTCTTTGGGTTCTGGCGGGTCTACAGTGTTCCTCTCCTGACCCATTCTATCTGATGTCATCCAGACAGAATGGGTCTGTCAGTGTGTCAGCGTCACTGAACATCGCCGACACATCTTCGTTTTAAATCGCCCTCATTTAACGTCACTAAAATTGTTCAGCCTGGAATGTGTGTCTTCCTCCTCACGTCTGTATTTTTTACCAGAGGTTTAGCTTCTAAGGACGGTGGAGAATCGGTGGACATTTAAAAAAGACGAGGGTCGATAGCAGCTCACTGCGGCTGCGTAGTGTCCGTCTATAGGCAACCATGACAACAGCGTCCGGGGGTCCTATTTAGCTCCCGCCACGACAATTTAGCTGACCTTAACATTTCCTGTGTTATGTTTTGGCCATTATTGTTGAGATGTGTGTAACAGCTTGTGTTACACACAAGCTGTCAGACATGTTTAGAAATACGGAACAAATTGCGCCCGGTATCGGTTCAATACGGCACACGACAATTAGCAGTAGAAATGTATGCCATGGGCCGGGTGGCAACTCTAACAAAACAACAGCAGTCACCTGTCATTTTAGGCTAGCTTAAGCTAACCTGAATATTTACAACCCTCCTGTTGATACACTAACATTACTTACCTTCTGTCTTTCAACTACGGTGGCCGACAGGTGCAAATGCGCAGCAAAAGAGAAAACATGCAAACAAAAAAGAAAACACCCCCGAATGAAATGCAGCAAATAAAAAGAGACGCAAACACCCCCGAATGAAATGCAGCAAATAAAAAAAGA
>CAEFZY010044286.1:0-10815 GCA_903066815.1 Brachyrhaphis roseni
GCCAAAAAATCAGTTCATTCGGTTCAGAAGCACGTCCATCCATTTTCTAACAACTAGTGAGTTCGGGAAGTGCTGGTCTATCTCCAGCTAACGTTCCAAGCGAGAGGCGGGGTCACCCTGGACAGGTCGCCAGTCTGTCACAGAGCAGAGACAAACAGGACAAATTTAGAGAGACCAAGTAACCTATCAGTCATGTTTTTGGGAGGAAGAGAACCCATGCATGCGCAGGGAGAACATGCAAACTCCGTGCAGAAAGACCCCGGGCCGGGAATCGAACCCAGGACCTTCTTGCTGCAAGGCAACAGTGCTGCCAACCGCGCCACTGTGCAGCCCCCACCTCTTAAATCAAACGACAGAAAATGTCAACTGTCTCAGCAGCAAGTGCCGATCATTAAAAGGCCGAGCACAAGTCAGATTTGGGATTTACGTTCCTGAATGAGTGAAAAATGTACTTCAAATGTCCGTTTTTGTTTTTTTTCTTCCTTATAAGAATTGGCAAGCTGGTGCTGTGACAGTGGCGGTGGGGAGGAAGCTTGGCCCACACTGACCTTGGTAATAACAACAGAATATGAGAGAGATTCCCCTCCACTGGATGAAGTGTATACACAGCCGCGCCTCTGCCTGCCTGGCTGCTGATTCCTCGTGTGCTTGCGACTTATTGGGGTTGACTGCAGTATTATTTCATTAATTAAGTTTTTCCACTTTCCCTGGCTCTCCCGCCTGTCTTCTTGTCGGGCGAGGGCGGCGGAGCGACGCCCTTCCTCTCCCCCGTCCTCCGGTGCTTCTCATCTCCCCCATCACTGCTGATCATTGTCTCAATTACTCATCCCTGCTCTCCCTTCCTGCCTCTCTCCCTCGCTTTTTTTCTTCCTCCTCCTTATCTAATCCCAGATTGCTGTATTCACTCCTTCCCCACTCCATTTTTTTTTATCCCGTCCTCCCAGAATAAGGTGGGAAAGATTGGAAGCAACTCCTCCACCTCCCTCCCATCCCTGCCTCTCATCAGGATTTCACAGATGTGTGGTGATTATTTCTGCCTTGATTTGGCGATATCTTCACCCCCTCGAGTGGGAGAAAATTTGAAACATTTGTGCTCATCAGCTCAGATTTTTGGGAGGAGCGCTCTCTTGATCCAAGGGCAAAGCAGCTGGGATCTCTGTGTTCGCTTTGTTCCCGTGAAACTGAGATTCGCGGAAATGGTGACACCTCTAATGGCTCTGAGAGGATGCGTCACCCTTTTAACAAAAAAAAATGACCTTTGTGATATTTTCAACCTGATTAGGATGTTTGAAAGACAAAAAATAGCTTACATTTGCAAAATTTGTGGAGGCTCTTTAGGTCCAATTTGCCTCTCTGGTCTCCGTCCCGCTCCTTTGTATCCATTACCACCCCACTTTTCCATAATGGACACATTAAAGTATTTTACCTCCCTACTTTCTATCATGTCATTTAAACTCTTTCCTTCCTTTCTTTTTTTATCTTTCCAACTTTTTCTCTGTCCTCCTCCTCCTCCCCCGGCTCGCCGTCCCCCCGTGGTCCCACATCGTCTCCTGTGTCCATCATATCACCAACAGCTTGTCGCAGGCAATCAGTCTCTGTGCCTCACTTCGCTGCACGACCTCCTCCACCTCCTCCTTTCTTCTCCCTCGTCTCCCACACCTCCCTCGTCTCCCGTCACCTTGTTGTCCTCCTTCATGTGTCAGTGGTTATTACTCTCAGAAATCTTCAGCGCTCTTATTCCTCTTTTTTTTTTGGTCCTGTTATTTCTCCCGGTGGCACCTCTGTGCTTGGGTTAAACCGGAGGGTGAGATCCTGTAATCACTCTCACGACGGCTCCTTATTGAAGGTTTCCAGATTGGCTCTGTTTTCCAAAGACGAGGCTGAGTTCGGTGCTTTGAAAATGACAAGGAGGGAAAACATGAGAAGTGCTAAAAATGTACTTTGTTTCCAAAAATGACATTTTTCACTGATGACGTTCAATTATGTGCATAAGCAGTATTTTTCCAAATACTCTTTATGTGCTATTCATATCTGTTTTCAAATTGAAGGATATGATTAGCAGTCGTTAATTTTTTTTAATTGATAAATTTGCTGATTGTTTTTTTAAATCTACTTTACCTCATTTTTTGAACATCTGTAAATCTAAATACTGTTGACAGGATTATTGATACTGAGAATCTGATGGTTTGAAATACATTCTCACTGACTGTGAATTAAATATTTGGAAAAGTATATTTTTTTCTTTTTAAATCAGATTTTCTGTTGTGTTAAGGAAATAAAGTCATATAAATCTTAACTTTTGAAGTAATTAAGTATCAAAGTTTTTGGTATCCATTACAATATAATTTGTTTTACTATTTGTAATTAGTTATTTCAGTTACAATTCTCAATTGTGGAGTTTTAGTTTCTACTCTCTCTTTATGCATTCAGATGTTTCAAAAGACAACAATGAAGTATCTGTCTCTAATTATTTACATTTAAACCCCAAAATAATCATATCCCTGGCAGATTTAGATTTAATGATATTTCCAAGTTTATTCCTGATAGTATAGGAGACAAGCATCTCTTAAAACAATTGAAAATAAGGATCAATTATGGAGAGCAAAAACCAGGTTTAGATCACATTTCTTATAAAAAAAATGTCTTATCAAAAAATGTTTCAAATGCACAAAAAAGAAAAAATCTGAATCCTAAATTTCGCTTGCTGTTTTCTTTGAAAAATAAATATTTCATTCTGACTAAAATTGTTATGAATTGAAAATATAGAAACAAAATGAACTGCTTTACATTTTTACCTTACATGACTGAAAAACCTTCTGCTGTTTGTCTGAGCTTCATGGAGGCTTTGCGGGTTAATTGTGTGATTTTTGAGATCTCTTTCATCCATATTAGCCTCCATTTTACTGTTTCTGAGATAGCTGATTTATAGTTTTACAGCATTTTTCTTTACTGTTTTAAATTTATATATTTGTATTTTATTCTTAGTGTTACTAGTTTTGTTTTAGTTTTTGCTTCCTTAGTTATTACGTTGAAATTTTATTCTTATATTTAATCTTTTTCCTACAGACACCTCATAGATCAGTCTGCCTGAAAAAGTAAATAAAATCAAAACAATCACAATTTTTTTCTTCACAAAATCTGGTTCCTCAAATTTAACTTTCTTACACTGAGACAGTGCATAGTCTAAGTAAAACATCCATTTCATCAGTCATTATGTAAACATCAGAATATCACAAAGAAATAAAACATGTTTGTTTTACAGTGAGCTGTTACTTTGTTAATCCCATTTTTTTTAAATCTGTCATTCATCTTTTTTTTTGTCTAAGCTGCAATGTGGATCCGTTGGTTCATGCAGTAAAAAGAAATAAAACATGTACTTTATCTTGCTTAGTGACTTTATTTTTTCTGCATTAGTGGCTTTTGAAGAACAAAGTTTTCTACAACTATTACATGTGAGCATCTATTGTAATATTATGTGTTTGCCAATGGAAGTATTCGTGGTTACAGTAAAATTGCGTAAGTTAATTTCTATGTTTGATATTTGTTCTTAATGTCAGGACTCGTCTGTCTCCGGTGATGAACACAGTTCTTTCCTTTGCCTGTTTTTTTTTTTTTTTTTTAAGGTTGAGGGGGTGAGAACAGACAAATAGTTTCAAACATGTCTTCAGTTTTTAAAAATACTTCTTAATAAACTGAATGTTCTCCCTGTTGCAGAGTTTAACAGTTTGCCCTGCAGACATCCAGACAATAGCTCATAATTGGGCTGAGGCTTTATTTATTTTTTCCAAAATAAAATAATAAAAAATCACAACAAAACAATTAGCTTCTTAAATTTCTTCCCTCACTTCACTTCTCACAACTAAATACCAATTTTTTTTTACGATTTCCTGCTGCTGAGTTTATTATCAAACCTGCACAGTTGGACCTGGTTGGTTTGCCTGAGCCATCATGCTCACCTTGAGGTTGATTTTTCTCTTTCTCGTTTTGTTTTGTGGAAAACAGACGAAATCAAACGGATAGTTTCTAAAATTTCTTCGCGCCACAAATTGATTTTCTAAACTCCTAATAAACTGAATGTTCCTCGAGTTTGGCAGCTTATTGTTGGTTCAAGGTGGATCTGATTAGAAGCACAGTTTGGGTCGACCATTCAAACTTCATTCTTCAGATTTATTTCTTCTGATGTGCTTCGTTTCTGAATGGGCTGAATGGGTTTCCTCTTGCTCAAAAACACATAAACATTGGATGTCAGGCCAATTAGAGACATAATGTTACCCTTAGTCATGAGGGTGCAGAATTATTTGTTGGCGCTGTGATGGACTGCTGGCTGTACCTTGGCTAGTAAATGCTGGGATGGATAAATTATATTTTATTGGAGCACAAACAAGTTGGTTAGCTTGAAAATAAACATCCCCACAGAAATCTGTGTGTGAAAGCAGAGGGCCTCTCTTCTCGCGTCTCTGTGCACAAAACAAATAATTAAAAAGAGAGGTACTAAAAATTAACGAGTGATCCTTTTGGTAAATAACTTGCGAATGAACTAGACAGTGAAAAGGTTGGGAATAGCAGAAAACTAGATAGTAAAACCTCCACAGAATGAGTCTGCATCTTTTTCTCAATTAGGTTTTTTCAGTATTTCTTTTTTTATATCATCTTTAGATTTTACTGCTGCTACGGAAACCTGACGTCTGAGCTAAGGTACTTGGAAAAATGTTTAATTCTCAGCAGCAGTCCTGATTAACAACCTTCATTCTCTGCTTCTTTTTATTCAGTTGAACTTCATTTGAATTAATAAATGTGTCCTTGTAGTAAAGAGAGATATTTCACAGGTGTTTGACAGATTTTGTGCTTCAACAAACAGTGTTAAGAGTTGGAGAATGTGCAAACTTTCTAAGACAAATTATTCTATATATTTTCAGTTTCTTTTTTTATCTGGGCTTTTCCACCAGACTGATGTTTGCTTTGACCTCCGCCCGCTTCTCTCCTTCGCTCGTTTTCACACGTTGCATCCTGTAAGGATTGAGAAGAAAGGTGTCAGAAGTAAAGCTGCCTCTTTTTCACACCTTCGCTCCTTCCACTCCCGAATGCCGTCCTCCATTTGCCATTTCTCTCCCTCTCCTCGGCTTCAGAGAGGCTAATTTATATTTAAGAGAGAAAACAAGGATATAAGGGTGGCGTGTGCACCCACGCTGGAGGGAGAAAGGGTATGATTACCGTACGGTTTATGAGCCTCTGCAGCTTCGCATTAGACTGTCTGTCAGCACAGACCTTAAAGACAATTATAGAAGTTTCTGCCCGGTATTTGGACTGGTGATTGAAACCAAAACCGGGCACAGCAAGAAGATGCTTCTCAAGTATTGAAACCAGCTGCACAAGCAAGCAGAGCTGCGTCAACTGAAAGAGGTGTGATTATCGGGATAAGTGCCTCTCGTCTCCTTACTTCTCACTCTTTTTGCATTCTCTCACTTTCTCTGCATCATCAAAAACTTGTCCTTCAGAATAGCATTTCCTCCTTTCCTCCCATCCTGAGTCTCCTCTTTTCCCCTCCGGAAGGTCACTGAGCTTTTATGGACCCGCTGACATGCCGTATGTAACGCTAAATCAGGGGTCTTCAACTGCAGGCCTCGCGGGGCCGGTGTCCTGCAAGTTTCGTATGTGCTCCTTATATGTGTTGTGTGTTTTATATGTGTTCTAACACACCTGAAGCAAATGGCTGAACTACCTCCTCAATATGCAGTTAATTTCTCCAGAATCCTGCTAATTATTATTTGACTCATCTAAAACCTACAGCACACCAGACCCCAGCATTAAATATTAAAATCCATCCATGCATCCACTGATTTGAACCAAGGGAGGAGGTATTTGTCATATTGTTTATAATAAAACATGTGTTGCCACAATAGGAATTTTGATTTATCGTTGTCTCGATAAATTCCAATTAACAACGTTCAAAAAATGCCAAAACTGACTGCACTATCGGACAATGTTATTTTTACTATCCCACTGTTCATTCCATGAGGGCATCAATTAACATGAGTCAATTAGAAAATCTGATTAAATGCAGTTAATGTGTGCAGTTTAGTGATTTAAATCACACTACTTTAGGTAAGCGGTGTCCTGTTTTTTATATGAGTCTTTTACAAGAGCTGTGTTTGGGTTTTTGGGGTTGTGATTACTGTCATGCAGTTACAGCTTTACTGCTACCTAAAAAAGAAGTAATACGTTGTTTTTTTTTATTGTCATCTTTATCGTTATCACAATACTACCACAAAATGTTGTGATTAAGATTCTAAGTCCACCGATAATTTGTATTCCACCCATCCAACTTCTAACCAGGCTGTAACTATGTTACAAACTTAATGGAAAAGGAACAAAAAGCCCCAAAAGAAAACAAAGTTTTCGAACATGGCCGCCGGGAAGATTATCTTTAACTAATTTGATTGCAACTACACATCTATATCTATGTTGTCTTTTCAATATAAATTAAAAAGTGGTGGAATAACATTTTTGTGTTATTTTTCGGAGTATAAAAAGCTGCATATAACTACAGAAACCATAAAAGGATGTCATGATTCTTTTTGAGGGGTGAGGCCCAAAGGTGTCGTCCAGGGATCAGTTATCGGACTGCTCTTCATGGAGTATTAAACATGATTTTCTGTTTTTAGTCTGACAATACTGTGGACTGTCGCACTATCTCCTTGTGAGGCTGTTTATGAGCTACAACTAAAGAGAACAGGGAGTCTTATTTTAATTTGTTCCAAAAGTTTCAATACAAATGAGTCTTTTAGAATCTAAAAAACCTTTAATTTAAAATATTAGCCTTCAATTCTCTTAATTAAAGCATGAGCAGTGGAGGTAAAGGGGTGTTACCTATTGCTGCTTTCACTCATCCGTCAGAGTTTAAATCAAAGCCTGGTCGAATAAATCAAGCCTGGTTTTTCTCTCAAATCAAGCAGTGATTTACATCTTAGGGGTTCCATTTTATCGCCCACTATCAGCCGGTCTTTGCTTCTCTAGATTAAAAGCCTCCTCTTCAGCCCTGCTCCAGCCATTCCTGCAGCCCAGGCAGCAATTGTAGTTGATTGCAAGCGGGTGAGTCCATACAGTGCGGAGGGGAGTGCAAATTAATTCCAGCAGTCTGGTAAATGAGGACTTATTAAAGTGCTGCTGCCTTGTAGTTTGGCATTTTCAGACCTTCTGGTGGAGTTTTAAATCACTTCCTGTGCAAATGTCACTCGGGCGGTGCTGACTCCATGAGAAGGAATCTGTTGTTTACATCTTCTGTGGATCCACAGTGCGGGTTTTATATGAAAAACGGGCTTGTGTTTTCTTTTTCCCCCTCCATGCTAATTGTCCAACTTTTTGTTTCTCTCGCTGCAGCCACGTCGGATGGGACGCGTCAAGGCCTGGACGGCATGAGAGGAGGCGTGTGCGCTACGAAAGGCATGAAGGTGGTCCTGAAAGTGGGACAGAGTAAGTCTTCCTCACATGAGTCACATCCGATGATCTGGCTAAATACGCATTTTTTGTTTATTTATTTATCTTTTTGTCCATTGCACATAATCAAATCACTTAACAACTCAGCGTGATCAGCACACAATGTCACAGATCAGAGCATCGTTCATTAGCGCACCTCATCTCTCCTACTTTTTAGACCATTCCTCTAATCTTGCGGTGTCGGCGACCCGCACGCACAACCCGGCGCGCGCCGACCCGTCTTTCTTTCTCCCTGTGCTACATGTGTGCCCTCGCCGAGCATATTAGGCCTCGTTAAGTGGTGAGAACAGCGCAGAAGTGTAGGATCAGTCAGCTCTAATGAGCCCAGTTGACTCCCTTCTCACTCTGCCTTTTAACTGCTACTGACTCACTCTGGACCCGCTCGCGCACGGACGCAGAGGTGTCCAGGCAGGCGTCCGAACACACACGTCTCCCCGCGCAGCCGAGAGCGCGATAACAAAATGATTCCATTTGGTGTGAAAGCGCGCAGTCAGTGATTTTTAATGACTCGTGGCAGTGCACCCCTCTAATTTGTTTGGAAAATATTCGCGGGTAATGATCCCTCGCATGCTGGTTTTTCAAGAAAGCAGCGCATAAAGAAAGGAAAAGTAGGTGGTGGTGGGAAAAAAAATAGCCAATTTAAGCATTTTCACTGACCCGCACGTTCCTGCACATAATAGGCACCTGTCCTTCACATGACCGCCCATACACACACTCACCAGTACACAAACACAAGCTGCCTATTTCTATTTCTTTGATCTGTGCTGTGTTATCGGACCCAGTGTATCGGAGGTTCTCTTCAGCAAAGAGCCAAGTGGCGCTGTTATGGCTCTATCAGCCTGTAACATCAGCACAGTCAGCTCAGCTCAATAGAAATACCACACACTTTATTTCCCCTGGCTCACGTAGGCAATGGAAAAAGCAACCTTCTCTCACTTTTTCTTCATCCTCTCCTTTTCGTCTTCATCTTAGTTGCTCTCTTCCCTCCCCGATCCCCTTTTTTTCTTCACCCCCCCCTCCCGTTTCGCTTTGCATGGCGTCCGCCTCTCCTCACACCTCTTTCTGTTGTCACTTTTTTCACCCTCTGTCTCTCCATCTTATCTGTCATGTGGCTGAAAGGTCACGTCTGTGTTGTTTGTCGTCTAAATAAGCCGCATGCCGCCTCGCGCTGATCTCCGATGCGAAGCGCGGAGTGCACACACAGACACACATACATCGACCTGTCTGCTCTCATTTTTCCTCTCTCTCTCTCTGGATCTGCCACATACATGCACGCACTTTCTCCTGCACCCACCCCCTCCACATCCTCCACTTGCCCCTGCTGACCACACAGCAGTTCCTATTGATCACCGCCTCCAACTTCTGCTTGGTTTACTGTCAAAAGGGAGCCGCTGGCCAATAGGCCTACACTTTTCTAAATGTCAGTACATATACTTGGACCACTGTGCACAGAACACACACAGAAACCTTAACTCACCCCTTGTTTCTTTATAATTTACCTCCAAGCAGCCAGACCTTTAAAGTAATCTTGGCTAACCATTCACAAAGTTTTTTTTAATGTCTTTTTTTAACTTCTTTGGACTTTGGCGACTTTTTGCCTATTTCTTTCCGATGAGTGTTTTGTGGATTTGCAAGGAGTCTTACGATCCGATGCAACATTTCTTGCTAAAGTATGCAGAGCCCTTGAACTTTTCACACTTTGCTATGAATACAAACTTGAATGTATTTTGTAGACATAAACCTGTCAGGTTAGGTTGGGCAAGAAAGTAATCAGAGACAACAGCTCCTCTAAAAACGCATATAACTACCTATTTTAATACTTCAAATACTAAATATACATTAATATGTATTAATAAGAACAGTGGAAACTGTCTTAGCTCTATTACAGAAGCTATTATTTACGCCATTCCTTGTCTCCATTTGTTTAGCCAATCAGCACCAAGGAATGTTAATGGTACTCCTGGATTGGCTGCTGTCAGCCAGTAGGGTGTCATTTAACATTTCACCCTCCCAAACTACATTTTTTAAAAAGTATTTCATATTTTCTCAACTAAAAAATCCCACAAATAATTAGGAGTCATGTTCCACAGAAAAATCTGTGAAGACTGAACCACTAATAGGTGAGGGAGGGGCAACTGAATATATCACATTAAATCATAACAAAATACTGGACCAACTGGCATTAACGTGATAAAATATGGAAAAGTTCAAGGGGCTTCAATAGGCAGTGAGTTTTCAGGCGGCCAGCATGCTGCCACGTTATTATGTCTCTAAAAAATATAGATTATAAATCAGTTTAGCTGCTGAAAGTGTCTGTTTTATTCTCTCATACCTGCTAACACATTACTCAGTATCACACATTTGAACTGATAAACATGCCTCACCATGCCAGCTGACACGTCTGCTGCCTCACAGTTCAAAGCTACCAAACCCATGAAAGATTTTCAGGAACCCTTGACAACTGTTGAGTACGACCACTTCAAGAAAGTCTGAATGCCAGATGAATTCACTCTGCTTTTGTACTGTGTCATTATCTGGATTTCAGCCTCTCTTGTTGCTGCAATAACCTGTAACCAACTTTTCTACGTAAAACATTGCATGAAGTGCAGTGAAAGAAGTGTAGAATAACGCCCGTCTTGCTGTTGGCCAAATGGCTCAGAAAGGGAACAAAAATGAGTATTTTCTTTACCATCTAATTCAGCTTTTGATAAGAAGCCCTTAACACAACATGCGTGTGCGTGTGCGTGTGTTTGACATGTAAATGCTCCTTAATGCCATCAGCATCACAGAGGGCTTGCTAGACAGATGGCCTGATTTAGAGACTACAGATTACAAGCCGTTATGGTCTTGTGAAAAATCACTCGCTCCAAAAACAACCCAATGGCCTCTTTCTGGTTTCCCATTTGAACAAACACACGGAGCTCTGTCAATATGTGCTCGGTTATAAGAAGAGGTGAAGGGAGGGAGGTGTTTATTAAAGCTCTGCAGAGATTGTTTTCGACGCTGGAAGGGGCCCGATGTCGGTTCTGATAGACGGGAACAGAGTCTGGATGCAGCATGGAAAGGATTAGAGAAAGAAAGGAAGACAGAAGAATGTTTGTATCTCCAGACCCATCTATCCGTCTGTCCATCCATCCATCAGTTGACCTATCCATCCATTCATTTGTCCATCCATCCATCAGTTGACCTGTCTGTCCGTCCATCCATCTGTTTGTCAGTTCATCTGTCCACTGCCCGCTCGCCAATCCATCCATCCATCCATCCATCCATCCATCCATCCATCCATCCATCCATCCATCCATCCATCCATCCATCCATCCA